>CANNZV010004299.1:0-43662 GCA_947561585.1 Caprella mutica | reverse complement strand
GTAATCTTCATTTCGGTATTTAGTCACTTCATTTCTTTCATATCGTGGTTTATAATCTTCATTTCGGTATTTAGTCACTTCATTTCGTTCATTTCGGGGTTTATAATCTTCATTTCGGTATTTAGTCACTTCATTTCGTGGTTTATAATCTTCATTTCGGTATTTAGTCACTTCATTTCGTTCATTTCGGGGTTTATAATCTTCATTTCGGTATTTAGTCACTTCATTTCGTTTATTTCGGGGTTTATAATCTTCTTTTCAGTATTTAGTCACTTCATTTTGTTCATTTCGGGGTTTGTAATCTTCATTTCGGTATTTAGTCACTTCATTTCGTTCATTTCGGGGTTTATAATCTTCATTTAGGTATTTAGTTACTCCATTTATTTATCATTCTATCATTTACACTCTTCAAATACATTCAAATTAATTCTGCAAGCTTCATTTCGCGATTTTCCTTCATTTCATGTTCATTTCGCGAAATACCTTCATTTCGCGATTTAGTCATACCTCTAATTTAACCGTATACAACAACGTATAGTTACAGTACATTATGCTTCCAATGCAATTTTTTTAAATTTTGCTTTGAAAGATGCTGCAGTTTTACATTTCTTAATAATTGGATCGATATTATTCCATATTTTACACCAGTTATAATAAATTGACGATTGAGACTTAGTTTTACGATAGAGAGGCAATGTAATCATTGATCTGTTGCGAGTAGAATAGGAGTGTTCATCAGTATGGTTTTCAATATAAATACAGAGGTTAGTATCAAATTTTCCAATGTTAAGAATTCTAAATAAATAGTAGCCAATTTTTCAAGTAAAAATATCACTTAATTTTAGAACTTCCAGTTCTCTGAAGAAAGCATCAGTGTGATCAAGATAGCCTGCTCCCATAATTATTCTTAAACATCTTTCTTGCAGAATAAATAATCTATTTGTCAGAGAGTTAGATGCTTCAAACCAGGCTCCAATACAATAGCCAAGATAAGGATAAATCATTGAATAATAGACAGATAACAATATATTCCGCGGCTGCTAATTTTAAACTGAGTGAAAAACTATGAAATAACCCTAATTTCAGCTTTTTTGCACCATGGTTTATGTTTATGATCAAGTGTTAAACGCCTTATTTCATAAAAATGCAGATTAAGAAAAAGTTGATGGTGCAATTGTGTTTTATTTGGATCATTTATGTAGATTGTTATCAGCAACCTATATTTAAAAATTCACAACCCTATCTACAAAATGTTAGGTTTTTTATCCAATTTTCAAACGGTCTTATATTATTGATCAGCAGTGTATTTAGAACTACTGGTTGAATTAATAAATTCATGGAAAACAGCATTAAAATGGTTTATATCTGGATCAATGTTATTCAGTAAGTCATTCATCTACAAACCTGAAGAAATTTAAAGACAATATACAAGTACACAAATCTAGCATGTAATGGGCATTAGGGCTGTGAAAGGTAATTTACTAATTACTAAATGAAAGGCAAATTCTTGCGATTGACTCTCTGGCAAATGCAAACCTATACAATTACTAAACTGTACCACTGTGGAGGCAAATCGATACGTATACATGGAATATACGTAAGTTTGCGCAATAGTAATACAGAAGTTCAATACACAGGACAAAATATATACATTAAGGATATAAAAGCCTGAGTAGAAAAACAGGATAGAATATTGTACGATAATAGTTATAAATAATAAGGGTGTTAGATGATATTGAAGGTTGATGAAGTTGCAGTAGGGTGAACATATTTTAGTTACACTTTTTTAGGAGTCATTCGCCACCGTCCTCGAGCAGCAGGTTAGCAGACGGCTTTCCCAGTGATCGCTCGCAAATTTTAGCAAACTGAGACAAACTGCTGACGTACGCTCTCTGGCTTCCGGCTGAATTATCTGGTGGTCGTAAATAAATAAACAACCTTCCATCATATGATCCGCAAGCAGCAATTTTATTTGGAAACAGATCTAATTGTATAAAGAAGTGAAGCTTTAGATGGGGTGAGATCATCGTTGGCGTACAGATCAGGTGGTTTTGCCGTACGGCATGCAGAAAGGATTTTTTTTTAGTATGGGTTTAACGTCTGCTTCGGAACCAAAGGCCATATCGCTGACGTCAAAAGAAAATTAAGTACAAGGGACTAGAAGAAGTAGTCAGATAGGAAAGTGGCTCCATGATCAAAGTCCCTTACCACCGTCAGTGACAATGCTCATGGATGCAGAAAAGCTACTCCGTGAATGCAGTCACTAACCAAGGAATTTGACGAAAAGGAACACAAGCACCGGTGGCTGCACTCACGGATGGAAGAGGAAAATGAAGAGGTGATAGTAAATGAAGCCTACGAGCCTACCTAACACAAAAATCTGAGACCTCGTAGTTGAAGAGCATAACCCTAGCGCTATCCTCTAAATCTTCAAGTAGCGTTAATAAAATATAAACATGGTAAAAATTGAAAAAAGACAATCCATAATTCAAATTCCAACAGTTCAGGGCCCAAGGGACGCCACCCCACTTCTCTTCCATTCACCACAGACAGCTTCAGGATAGAGCCCCTGGGGGCTGCAGAGAGGATATCCACCTTCGTTTCATAGTTCACTAACTTCAACACAACGTTCCTACCGTCAGAGGACTGATTAGAGGTTTTCACTCCCAGACGATAAGCTGATACTACATTAGAATGTGACAACTCATAGTTCAATTTAAGTTTCAGAAACTCAGTAACCGCCTGAACTGTGTTATTGTTGGGTGAGAGTTTGGATATTTCAAGACCGGATAATATCAAGTTATTACGTCGACCCGCCATTTCAACGTCATCAAGCCTTTCATCAATCTTAGCTATTTTTTGCTTCAAAAAGATATTTTCCTTTTCAATTCGTTCAAGCTTGCAGTCTCGCTCATCCATCCGTTCCATAATAGAGTCAAGCTTAGCACCCAGACAGTCCCCACGTAGCAAAATTTATTGGGACAATATTGCCCCAATATTGAGGCAATATCAATCCCAATATTGCCCCAATACTCGGATTTGTAATCTTGGGGCAATATTGTAAACAGTGTTGCCCCAATATTATCCACAATGTTGCCCCAATATTGGGGTGATATTGAGACAGTATTGCCCAAATATTGGGACAGTATTGTCCCAATATTGTATATAAGTACTACACAATATTGGGGCAATATTCTGTACATTATTTCCCCAATATCGACTACAATATTGCTCCAACATTGGGACAGTATTGTATTTAATTACTACACAATAGTGTGGTAACATTGGGTTTGTTATAACTCCAATATTACCATAACTTTGGGGCAATATTTAATACTGACATATATTGTAGTTAAGTACTACACAATATTAAAAGTAAGAGATCCATCATCTGGATTTTGATAGTGTGAAGAGCTGTAACAATGTTAAAATTAGATATATAATGAAAAAAATGGTATCTATTTAAATAATGAAAAAAATATATTCATTGATGGATTCAAGTAAGTAATTCATGTTGCAATACTTACACTTATCAAGTGAAATATATCAAGAGATGTGTGTTTTCATGAAGAAACTGCTTGTAGTTCAGTTAAGAGATGTACACAAATAACAACAGACAAGGTACCATGGATCTCAATAGGTTACATCATGAGCACCAAGGCTGTTAATCATTGAATGTACATCATCTTACATTTATCTCTCTTGCAGTAGGACTATCGATGTCATATCAAGGTGTCGAGTAAGCTGTAGCTACATTCGCCATTCTATTTGCTGTTGAGTGGGGTGGGGTGGAGCAGCCATGCTGATGGGTGTTCAGAATACAGACATCAAGGATCATAACTGAAATAATAAGGAAAATTAACATTTAGATCTTCATTAAGGATTAAAAAAGAAATAAAGTAGTACAAAGAGCATTTCCACCAACACCTTACACATGAAAAATATTTTAAACTGTTATCACTATTCAATTAAATAAAAGTATTTAATTAAAACAAAATACATTTCATCTTTATAAATAAGAATTATACTAGAAACGTTAACAGGCACTGCAAGACGCACTCAGTCTTTTAGATTTGACATAGCCCAGACTATAATTCATTAAAAATTACACCAACTGTGACTTGTAGGTGGAACTTTTTCCTTTAAGAGTAATATTCTAGCTAAGTCAGTGGAATTTTAGCTATGTTGATTGGTAAAGTAGTTATTAATTATAAATCAAAGGAGAATACAGACATCATTAAGCCCTTGGATAAGTAACAAGAATAGCTAATTTAGGTTTACCCAAAATGGTTTTCAGTTTCCCCACTTTGGGGGAGACCTACCTTGCCAACCCTGTATAGCATATAAACATAATTTTGATTTCATAGATTTATATACATAAAAATACAATTATATTAATGACTAATATTATATAATGATAGCTACTTGAATTAATAAATTAATCAAAATTTCACCAATACGCAATAGCTAGGCATAAAAATCAGACAATTTATTTGATAAGTTAACTGATTGAAATTTGAAAGATATTTGAACAGACCGATAGTAAATTAAATAACTTCCGATGTTGCGAAAAGAACAGACTGATAATAAATTAATTAGATATGCACCGATACCATATTAGTAACCCATACCAAGTCCGATACTAGTTACTTTTTAAAAGTATAATACAGTTAATTAATTAACTTACAATGTTGCAAAAAGAACAGACCGATAGTGAATTAATTAACTTCCAATGTTGCAAAAAGGACGGACTGATAGTAAATTAATTATAGATGCACCGATACCATATTAGTAACCGATACCGATACCAGTTACTATATATTCAAAAGTATAATACAGTTAATGAATTAACTTCCAATGTTGCAAAAAGAACAGACTGATAGTGAATGAATTAACTTCCAATGTTGCAAAAAGGACGGACTGATATTAAATTAATTAGAGATGCACCGATACCATATTAGTAACCGATACCAAGTCCGATACCAGTTACTATTCAAAAGTATAATACAGTTAATTAATTAATTTCTAATGTTGCAAAAAGAACGGAATGATAGTTAATTAATTAACTTCCAATGTTGCGAAAAAGAAGGGACTGATGGTAAATTAAATAACTTCCAATATTGCAAAAAGAATGGACTGATAGTAAATTAAATAGCTTACAATGTTGCAAAAAGAACAGACTGATAGTAAATTAATTAGAGATACACTGATACCATATTAGTAACCGATACCAGTACCAATTACAGTTACTTTAAAATTCTGGTGACCGATACCACTACCAAGTCCGATACCAGTTACTTTTTAAAAGTATAATACAGTTAATTAATTAACTTCCAATGTTGCATAAAGAATGGACTGATAGTACCTAAATTAAGTAACTTACAAATTACAATATATAATGGAAAACATCAATATAATCAGTAAATATATGAATGATCAAAATAGAATATTTCTGAAGTTTAGTTCAAATTTTCAATCTTCCCAATGACCCAATTGTCAGTTGATATGATTATGATCATCAAATCATTCAAATGCACACTGGCTTCAGTATCCAAAAATCCAGTCTGTATTTGGTGCACAAAATCTGAAAACCATGTTTAAAAGTGTGGCAGGAAAGTCGCCAGTTTAGTGAGAAAATGGATCCAGGTCGTCACATTTAAGATAGGCTACTTTAAAGAAGAAATTTGACTTCCTAGTGAAGATTTTACACTTGAAAATATCCTTGTGCAGACTAAGTTGTGCTTCATGTCTGCCAGTCAGTATTTGGTGCACAAAATTTCACTGACTTTTTCAAAAAGCTGAAGAAAATCCACCATAAATTTCCAGTAATTTGTCTGATCCACCAAAATTTTGCTCATTTTTCCACAGAAAATTAATGGTAACATAGGAATAAATAGCTAAAAATCGACCGACTTTGCCAGAATATTATTTTCAAAGGGAAAAAATTCCAGACATGTCGGTGGAATTTACCACGAAATACAGTCTGGCATGTCTGATGCATGTGTATCTCTTGAGAGTTGAGACTATTTTATGAGTGATTTACTAGTTAGTAACTTATTCGCTTGTTTTTCAATCTATTTCACCCCAGTTTATATTTGGTCCACTGAACTCCTCTGACTTTTTCAAAAATCTGAGAAATAGCTGCCCAGTCTGCAGAAACTGGTAAAGTGTTCGTAGAGATCTCTGATTCTGTTCGTAGCAAAATCAGTGTAAATATAGGGATTAATTCAGAAGTGTTCGTAGCAAAATTAATGTTAATATAGGAATTAATTCAAAATTGTTCGGAGAGAATATCCCAAATATCTCACATATTCTGCAGACTGGATAGCTGCCAACATTTTTCATCAATTTGTCTAGTCCTCCAACATTTTTCCAGTTTCTCCTCCAAAAATTAGTGGTAATATTTGAATTAACAGCTAGGTAGATATCCTCCGACATTGCAGGAATTTATTTTTAGAGTAATTGAATATCTCCCGACATATCATTGGAATTTACCACCAAATACAATCTGGATTTCACCCCTGAAAAGTTGCCAATACACTTTCGACTTTGTCCATACTTTGACCATATTGTATTTGGTGGTAAATTCCAATGATATCTCGGGAGATATTCAAATTTTCTAATAAAAAATTTACTCCAAGTCCAATGTCGCCTGTCGGAGGATATTTAGCCTTTAATTCCTATATTACCATTACTTTTTAGAGGAGATACTGGAAAAATGTTGGAGGACTAGACAAATTGATGAAAAATGTTGGCAGCTATTTCTCAGATTTTTGAAAAAGTCAAATTTATTTCAGTGCAACAAATACAAACTGGTACTTTGAATTGAAGTTTGAAACATGGTCTGAAAATCCCACTGACTTTTTCAAAAAGGTGAAAAAATCCACTAAGAATTTCCAATAATTTGGCTGATCTAACCCAGTCTTTATTTTTAATTTTATGGTAAATTTATCAAATGATCAACGTGTCGTGATCTTTAACTATTTATTCCCATGTTACCATTAATCCAGGTAATAAAGTATGTCCAAACTCACCATTTTAATGGCGAGTTTGTGACAGTTATTTGGAGCCCTTCAATTTCAAATGGTGAGAACTATCAAATTTTCTCCTATGCTACAATGTTATTTAACTTATTTTGGAGAGAATAATGATTATTAGATCATTTTGGAGAGAAATTTGATCATTTTTGGAGAGACAAGACTGACAAGTGGAGAGTTTGTTTATGAGCCATACCATTACGGTGGATAAATTGAGAAAATGTAGGTGGATCTGCTGAATTAGCTACTGGAAATTTATGGTGGATTTATTTAGTTTTTTAAACTTTTTTAAAGTAAAGTCAGTGGAATTTTGTGTCAACCAACATTTTCTTTATTTATCCACAAAAAATTAATGGTATCATAGTAATGTATAGCTAAAAATCCACCGACTAGGCTAGAATATTATTATCAGACACAGAGGCCAGAGGGGAAAAAATTCCGAAAAATACAGTCTTGCCCAATTAATTCGAATACTTAATTAGCTGAGTTCAGATCGCTAAATACAGACCGAGTAATGGAAAAACCATGAATTTATTAGAGTATGGAAGCAGGACACATCTGAATATATCATGACTGCTTATCTGGTTGATCAGAAAAATTTGAAGAAGAACACCTCTCTGAAAGGTGTTCATTCAATGAATGCACATCAACATTATTTTCAGTGTTGTTTTCATAATTTTCACTAAATTCACTCTCACTTTGTTCAATGACAGGGTTATTGTCTTGGAGAAGAGAGGAAGATGGAAGAGTATTTTCACTTAAAAGATCATTAGCAAAGTCACTACCTACAAGATTTTTTTATTTTATAATAGTTCTTCCTAAGAGACATTAATGCTTTTTAAATTATTTTTCAATGTTTTAACACAAGAAGTTTTGCAGCAGGTGAAATAATACAGAGCGAAATGATACACAGTGATCTCGGCTAAAAACTGAACGCTATTTTGAAAAGCGTGAAACGGTTATAAAGCAGTGTTGCCATTCTACTGTTTATAGCATAAGAAATGTCGCAATCTACAGTTGAATAATAATTTTTTAATGACAGAGAGAACACAAAAGAATAATATCTACGTATATTAAAAATAAAGATAGTTTATATTATTTATTCTGTCATGTTTCACACTACTTTTTTTCCAAAACTAATACTGACTGTAAATTGCGGAAAAAACGGTTAGGTACCTATAGCAGTGTTGCAGCTTCATCGTTTTTAAACAAAGAAATGACGCAATATCACTTTTTGAATAATTGTATAACAAAACAGGTACCTAAATAAACGAAAAAAAATATGTATACGTTAATTATCTAGTTGTTATTTATAACTATTATTTTTAAATAATATCTGATAATTTAGTTTCAGCTATTAGGTATATTTCAACGAATTTCGCCCAGATTTTGACCATTTTAATATAGTTTATATCTCAAACTGTTGAAACTAAGATCTTCCAAATCACAATTTTACAATTTAAATTTGACTCACTTGTCAAATTGATATAATTCAATGCAAAAATTATATTATCATTCCGAATATTGGGGCAATGTTTCCCCAATAATGAACCCGATATTAATAATTAATATTAAATTGATCAAATAAAAAAATTAGAACGATTAACGGATATGAAAGAAACCAATCAATATAAAAAAAATGTATAATATCATCAACAAGCTAATATTGAAACCAACATTGCTTTAGTATTGGGGCAATATTCCGTGCAATGTGAGAAATAACACAATATTACCCCAATATTGGGGTAATATTTGTCCCAATATTCCAATATTGTCCCAAGATTACAATATTGCCCCAATATTGCCCCAATATCTGCTTGCTACCTGGGTCATACTTCTCAGACAGCATTCTGAACAGCTCTCGAATGTTCACATCGTCAGAAGTACAAATATTGTTTTCCAGCCTAGGGTGCTCAGGCATAACATCATTTAAAGGATTGTCTGTGGGCGTTTTGGAGTTTTTATTTTCACGAGGCATGGTTTTTAGCTGCCGTATACTATAGGAACAATTTGTAGGCAAGTGGCATTAACCAATGGTAGCCATACGGTGAGATAAACACTAAGTCACATAAGTCGACAATAATAACAAAGAACTGAAACCAGCCTAATGGCTAAGCCAAACTTTGGTATAAATGTAACAGGCACACGTATAAATGTAACAGGCCCACGGGAGCTGCACACGTCTACACAATCATGACAAGGAATGACAGTGATTTACCCTTCGATTAGTTGTGAAATTAGACATGATAAACGGTTTGACGGTATATTTATGTTATATATCTCTTTTAATATTTTGCATAAATAATTAATGAGTTATAAGTATCCAAAATATGGAACTGAAATAACAGGGTGAAATGAAATAATTACAATAGGTAAATAATAATGATTATATATGGTTTTATTATGAGTCCGAAAATTGTCCGTGGACGAAATGTCCTAGACACATGAAATCTCAATGGAAGTTTTAAATCAACATATTTTTCAAACTATCCCATGAGTATAATATCTGGACACGTTTTAAAACTAGTATAGATACCTTGTCCAGCAGGTATAACTTCTACTTCGGACGAAACGGCTGCTCTGGTTGTCCTCTTCTTCTTCACTAAGCAGAGACATCCTTTGCGAAAAACCCCTATAAAGTAATGAAATAGTTATGTAAGGTAGATAGTGTCAAACTAGGTAAATATATATTTTCGAATATGGAGTATAAAATACACGAATTCTTACTCTGGTCAGGATGCAAGGCACATAATGGTGGAAGGACTTCAATAATGGGCAGAGGTCCGTCTTTAGAATGAAAAAAGATTATCAAATTATAGTTCATTTCACAAATCTTTAACAATTAATTTATGTTTATCCTACTAATGTTTAATATCATTTATTCGATAGTCCTCATCAAACTTGTATAAGCTGTATAGGGTGACGAACCATTTACCAAAACTTGGGGTTATATAAGATAACTGTCTGGTTTTTTAAATAAATGCGAGCTTTCGGTAATTGAGTCGCTACCCTATTACACGAAGTAGTTACGTTCAATGTTTAAGAAGATTAACACCTTACTCACCTTCAACTGAATCTGCAACTGTAGCGGTCCCTATCGGAACTCTTATTGGACAATTCACAACAGTAGAAGGACCAGCAATCTAAGAAAAAATATCACATAAAAATGATCTCTATTTAATAAAGAAAAAAACTATCTCTTAAATAATTTAAATTTAGTTATCAATTATTTTCAAAGTAATTTAAAATTAGTTTTGTAAACCTTACTAAGAACTAAGAAGTTTTTAATACTTAAGTATTGGACCAACTATTTCATATTCAATTTAACTAACTTACCTGAGATGTGCGATATTCATCACTAGTTGTAAAAGTTTCCGAGGACAGTTTATCTGCCAATCAATTCATGAGCAGAGAGTTATCACTTAAATCTGGCAATGGTGCAGGTTCAACAAATGGGAACTGCAGTGATGGTGAAACAGTAGCGATTTGATCAACCATGCCAGCTAGTTCTCCCTCTCCTAGATCCAAAATCTGCCACCTATCAGCTGATAACATTTCAATTTTCGGCGAACCATTTTTGAACACTATAACTGGTAGTGGATCGGAAGTCATAATGCGTCCACGGTACTTTCCAGAAATACACATACCACTTTTCAGATTTTCGAGTAGACCATAGTCAAATCTTGGGAGGATTGCTCGTGGTACATTAAAACAAAATCCTCTTATGCCTTCTTTGACCATGGGGACAGCATCTCTTCCAGACAGGATGCCGTCGAAAAACTGATATCTGTATAGAATGCTCAAATACTTACACAAATAAGTTTTTCCTTTATTACCAATGGAATCGGTGATCCAGAGTACGCTCCTCTCAGTCTGATTCATCACTTTTTCCAGAACAAGTTCATGCCACAAATATAGTTTATTTTTATTTTTCCACACACAGAGAACGGTTTTGTTGAATTTACAAAACTTATTTTGTCGACAACATTTGGTTATGGTAGTGGGGAAATTTTGTTTCTGTAAGTTAACTGTACAATTTTTGTAATAAAGGTTTTGTAAGGTTACTAAAAAATTTTTGTTCATAATAACCTTTACATTGCTATGATAGCAATACAATATTGTTCAATGTTTTTTTTATTTATAACAAAATGTTTTTGTAGTAGTAACTTGATATATTTAGTTAAAATGTAACATTATCCTTTACCAAAATACCTTTGTTTTTTAATATTAACAATAATATATTGTCAGTAATAATAATTGTCTTCCATTTTAAATTACCACAATATGTATTCATTGTTCGTACAGAATCAAAATATATAATCTTGTACGTGTTTCTCGAGTGCTATTTTGTAACGATATACCCAAGTCTGTCACACGCGTGATGTCCCTCGTCTTGTTTACGCGGGAAAAAGTAATATATTGAGTCATGGTGCAAATCTCAATTGTAAAAATAATGATGCATATTGCAGCAAGTTCATTATAAAGCCTTAATTATGTATCATAACTACTTAAGTATAATGATAAACACTACCCAGGCAGCAAGAATTTATTCCAGAGATATTAAGGGAATATCCCAGGAATATATCCTTCTTCCCAGGGTTATTCCCTCAATATCCCAGGAATAATGCTTGCTACCTGGGTAGTAGGTATCTATGTAGCTTATTTATAAACACTAGTAAGTAACTAGGTAGGTAGGGGGAAATCGATATATATTAATAGATTGCTATTATAAAAATATCCAATTGAGATGTTCTATTGCTTTTTATTATAAGAAAGAAAAGATACAAAATCAATAGAATATTAAATAATATTTATTTATTATAACTTTAAAAGGCATGCGTGTTATCATATTGGTTATAGTTCTTTCCAATCTTACTTCTACCATGTCAAGGTTGGCTGAGAGGGTAGAGCCGCAGCCTGAAGATTGCAGAGCGTCAGTTCGAGTCCCGGATACTTCACTTCATTTCTATATCCATTTATTCCCATTTAATTTGTATATAACAACATGTAACATTAAAGCTAATTAATATACAGCCAAATTTACATATACACTATATGCAACTATATAAGAAATGGTAATTAAAACAGCATGATCTCTTTTTTTTAAACCAAACGGTTTCAGGTAAAATAACAAGATAATTGTGTTGCTATAAACAATTATTTGTGTTGCTTTAAATATAATTTTAGTTGACATAACAAAATACATTTTATGAAGTAACAGTGTGATGGGGTGTTTTCATCAGCTGTGGTACCGTGTAACGGTCCACCGTTTAGGTTCTTTTAGTGATTAGAAAATTAATCTTTTGTTTGTATTTTCAGATTACTCTTTATATCTTTTAATCTAAAATAAAAATACCCATGCCCTAGAAAGGTTCCGACCTCAGGCCTTTGGTCAATGCTCAAACGTATGTAGGTTAAATAACACTTTATTATTATGACTCAAAGGGGATTGTATTTATATATCAAGCAATAGTTATAAAACAATGCACTTCACTAAGTATTCACAAGTATTGGTCTCGTAAACTAAAGACTTGCGAGCCAAATGGGAACTACCTGCTAACTAACTTGTTCATTCTACAAAGCTTACATTTATAGTGACATACTAATGACGTACTAACTATATCAAATCATTACATCACATATCTCCCCCTTCCATATAAATTGAAAATGATTTTTAAAATGTTCATTTCAAAACTTCATTTTCAATCAAGCAATTCTAAAATTTAAAAACATAAATCCCATTTTAATCAATCCTAAAATTCAAAACATTAAATCTCAAATTGAAAAATTCTAAAATTCAAATTGAACAATCATAAACATCAAACCTATAACTGCAAGAATTTTAAAAATTTATTTAATAATAATTCGTTTCTTCCCCTCTTTTTTTCTGAATGTCGATATTAAATAGAGTCTTCAGAAATCCAAAAAAGAAAATATACTATGTATATATAATATTTCAAACTTACATTTAAAATCAAAAATAGTATAAATACACATCAAAACTGAACTTAACAAATTGTGACATTTTTGCTTTAAACCATCAAAAAATTTATTTCAATTTAACTTGTAAAATTTAATTTGTTTCAAACAAACATTCAATCCATTTTTTTACGTTAGCTTTTAATAAAATTATTCTCCTTTCCAAAAATATTAAGTGTCACACTATAAATATACAATGTACCTTATTTATTCATAAATTAACAATTTTGACGTTTTCTGACATGATTATAAATTTGTTTAAAAATTTTTTAATAAACATATTACATCATAAACATTATATGAAATTCCTTATTTTCATTCAAATTCTGTGTCGTTTTATTTTAAAAGCAATTATAATTTCTAAGAGACTTTATAAAATATTGTTTTCACAATATAATTATCATAATGGGTTCACTGACCTCTCTAAAATATTCTAAAAATTAGCATTGATTCAACAATCGTGCAATTAAAATTAACATCCTTCCGTTAAAAAATAGAATTTCTATTTTTTTAATTAATTTATTGAATAAAATTTACTATTAAATTCTTTCTTCAGAAAAATTTAAAGTTCGTTTAATATTTTACTGCAAATTAGTTATAAATATAACCTTCTCATTTATGTATATTAATTTAAAAATAGTTCATTCCTACAAATTCCTAATTTATTCTGACTCTAAAATTTTCTAATCATCAAAATCTAATTTGTATTTCAAAATTTAGAAATATTTACATTCACTTCTAAATATTCACAGAATGAATATTAATTCATCTGTATTCAATTCATATGTTCACCTAATAGACTGCGTATTTCTATTAAGTAAACAAGCTGAGTCATCAATTAAAATAATAATTAAAATGCTGCGTCTGTACTTTTTGTTATGATTCAATGATTCCTTGTTAATCTGCTGATCATTAAAAAGCTATTAAAGTTCTTGACAACTTATATGTGGTATGTGGTTGTGTGGATATGTGGTTCTTTTGTTTCTTGACTCCTTCGATGAGGTAGGTGTTCTTCCTAGCGTTACGTGCATGACTTGATCAGCAACTGTTGGATCTTCGTTCTCCATCTTTTTGAAATGGGACTACTGTAATGGTTCCTCTGCTGTCCGTTCTTCTTTCTTCGTTTTTTTTTGAGTTCTGCAAAAAGAGAAAATATTAGCATCTGTGACCCCTGGCATAAACATTTTTTATTATAATTTATTGATCACCCTTTGTGATTACTTAGTTTCAAATTCACTCTTCGGTATTAATTTCATTTTCTTTGCGAATTCATAATATTAATATCATAGATATTTTAAATTATAATCTCATCATTTTTGCTGATTAATGTCTCATTAATATTGCTGATCGTTGCAATACTCTTTTATCCTATAAACTGAATAAAACACCTATCACTCTTTTGCATGGTGATATTATTTTATTACACACACATTTCCTTTCGTGTAACCGTGTCTGCTTTTATTTTTTGTGCCGACCCATTCTTACTTCTCACATTCATGTTCATACACTGTGCTGGTACAGCAATTAGTGTAATTCATTTATTTTAATATCTTCCGTCCAAAACCATTGGCACCGTTTTTGGCACTTAATTCTTGAGAACTCTTGGTGTGGAAAACGGCAACATCTTTGTTGTCTGAACGCACAAAGCTCATTCCTTTGATCGAAACTAGTAGAGTAGGGCACTGAGATTCCGTTAGTGCGAGAAGTGATTTTAGATATTTGTATCTTTGGCTATGTGCTATCTTTGGCTATGTGCTATCTTTGGCTATGTGCTATCTTTGTCTATGTGCTATCTTTGGCTATGTGCTATCTTTGGCTATGTGATATCTTTGGCTATGTGCTATCTTTGGCTATGTGCTATCTTTGGCTATGTGCTATCTTTGGCTATGTGCTATCTTTGGCTATGTGCTATCTTTGGCTATGTGCTATTTTTGGCTATGTGCTATCTTTGGCTATGTGCTATCTTTGGCTATGTGCTATCTTTGGCTACGTGCTATCTTTGGCTATGTGCTATCTTTGGCTATGTGCTATCTTTGGCTATGTGCTATCCCTTGCTATGTGCTATCCCTTGCTATGTGCTATCCCTTGCTATGTGCTATCCCTTGCTATGTGCTATCACTTGCTATGTGCTATTCCTTGTTATGTGCTATTCCTTGCTATGTGCTATCTCTTGCTATGTGCTATCTCTTGCTATGTGCTATCCCTTGCTATGTGCTATCACTTGCTATGTGCTATTCCTTGTTATGTGCTATCCCTTGCTATGTGCTATCCCTTGCTATGTGCTATCACTTGCTATGTGCTATCCCTTGCTATGTGCTATCCCTTGCTATGTGCTATCTCTTGCTATGTGCTATCACTTGCTATGTGCTATCCCTTGCTATGTGCTATTCCTTGTTATGTGCTATCCCTTGCTATGTGCTATCCCTTGCTATGTGCTATCCCTTGCTATGTGCTATTCCTTGCTATGTGCTATTCCTTGTTATGTGCTATCCCTTCAAGTCCGTCCATTGTTATAAATCTCCTTATGTTACAGAACTAAATTTAACTGGTATCGTAGTTACATTAGAAAACTTTTTGTCTAACTCCGAATTCAAGTCAACTTACGTAGACTAAGCCAAACTCACTGTAAGTTTTAGGTTCTTCTGATATCAGCTGTCATGATATATGCAATATATTATGTATACATGTCGCAATATGAATGTCATCCCCATGTTAAAAATTATTTCTTGTGTCCATCTTTAGAATACAAAATTCACAAACCCAGTCTATCGACGCTGTGTTTAATCCCTAACGTACCAGGACAGTATTAGTGAAGGCTGTGTCGATCTGACTGACGGATTCTTGGTTCCGGTGCTCTGCTCACCACTTCTGTGCTCTGCTCACCACTCCTGTGCTCTGCTCACCACTCCTGTGCTCTGCTCACCACTCCTGTGCTCTGCTCACCACTCCTGTGCTCTGCTCACCACTCCTGTGCTCTGCTCACCACTCCTGTGCTCTGCTCACCACTCCTGTGCTCTGCTCACCACTCCTGTAATCTGCTCACCACTCCTGTGCTCTGCTCACCACTCCTGTGCTCTGCTCACCACTCCTGTGCTCTGCTCACCACTCCTGTGCTCTGCTCACCACTCCTGTGCTCTGCTCACCACTCCTGTGCTCTGCTCACCACTCCTGTGCTCTGCTCACCACTCCTGTGCTCTGCTCACCACTCCTGTGCTCTGCTCACCACTCCTGTGCTCTGCTCACCACTCCTGTGCTCTGCTCACCACTCCTGTGCTCTGCTCACCACTCTTGTGCTCTGCTCACCACTCTTGTGCTCTGCTCACCACTCTTGTGCTCTGCTCACCACTCTTGTGCTCTGCTCACCACTCTTGTGCTCTGCTCACCACTCTTGTGCTCTGCTCACCACTCTTGTGCTCTGCTCACCACTCTTGTGCTCTGCTCACCACTCCTGTGCTCTGCTCACCACTCCTGTGCTCTGCTCACCACTCCTGTACTCTGTTCACTGCTTCGGTGCTCTGCTCACCATAGGGGAGAGATAGTAATAGTCTCCTGTACCTGGAGCGAGGGTCTTCTTTCTTGCACCCAACCCTCTCTTAACCCCGTTGTCTTAAATTACCAAGGTCCGAAACTGTAAGATGTTACAACATGCTCCACTCTACAACTATGTGCCCCCTCACAGCGTGAGTAGATATGCATCATTCTATAACATTGTGCCCTCTCACAGTGTGAATGGTAATGCTCCCCTCTACAACCCTGTGCCCCCCAGTGGTGTGAGCGGTAATGCTTCCTTCTACAGCTCTGTGCCCCCTAACGGTGTGAGCGGTAATGCTCCCCTCTACAACCTTGTGCCACCTAGTGGTTTGAGTGGTAATGCTCCCCTCTACAACCCTGTGCCTTCTCACGTGAGTGGTAATGCTCCCCTCTACAACCCTGTGCCTTCTCACGTGAGTGGTAATGCTTCCCTCTACAACCCTGTGCCTTCTCACGTGAGTGGTAATGCTCCCCTCTACAACCCTGTGCCTTCTCACGTGAGTGGTAATGCTCCCCTCTACAACCCTGTGCCTTCTCACGTGAGTGGTAATGCTCCCCTCTACAACCCTGTGCCTTCTCACGTGAGTGGTAATGCTCCCCTCTACAACCCTGTGCCTTCTCACGTGAGTGGTAATGCTCCCCTCTACAACCCTGTGCTTTCTCACGTGAGTGGTAATGCTTCCTTCTACAACCCTGTGCCTTCTCACGTGAGTGGTAATGCTCCCCTCTACAACCCTGTGCCTTCTCACGTGAGTGGTAATGCTCCCCTCTACAACCCTGTGCCTTCTCACGTGAGTGGTAATGCTCCCCTCTACAACCCTGTGCCTTCTCACGTGAGTGGTAATGCTCCCTTCTACAACCCTGTGCCTTCTCACGTGAGTGGTAATGCTTCCCTCTACAACCCTGTGCCTTCTCACGTGACTGGTAATGCTCCCCTCTACAACCCTGTGCCTTCTCACGTGAGTGGTAATGCTCCCCTCTACAACCCTGTGCCTTCTCACGTGAGTGGTAATGCTCCCCTCTACAACCCTGTGCCTTCTCACGTGAGTGGTAATGCTCCCCTCTACAACCCTGTGCCTTCTCACGTGAGTGGTAATGCTCCCCTCTACAACCCTGTGCTTTCTCACGTGAGTGGTAATGCTTCCTTCTACAACCCTGTGCCTTCTCACGTGAGTGGTAATGCTCCCCTCTACAACCCTGTGCCTTCTCACGTGAGTGGTAATGCTCCCCTCTACAACCCTGTGCCTTCTCACGTGAGTGGTAATGCTCCCCTCTACAACCCTGTGCCTTCTCACGTGAGTGGTAATGCTCCCCTCTACAACCCTGTGCCTTCTCACGTGAGTGGTAATGCTCCCCTCTACAACCCTGTGCCTTCTCACGTGAGTGGTAATGCTCCCCTCTACAACCCTGTGCCTTCTCACGTGAGTGGTAATGCTCCCCTCTACAACCCTGTGCCTTCTCACGTGAGTGGTAATGCTCCCCTCTACAACCCTGTGCCTTCTCACGTGAGTGGTAATGCTCTTCTCTACAACCCTGTGCCTTCTCACGTGAGTGGTAATGCTCTTCTCTACAACCCTGTGCCTTCTCACGTGAGTGGTAATGCTCTTCTCTACAACACTGTGCCCCCCTATGGTGTGAGTAGTGGTATTCCACTCGCTTCCAGTTCTCCTCCTCGAGATGGTTTAAGCTGCACTACGCCAGCCTTTGGCATCCCTTTTGTCAGTATCCCTTATAACTTGTGCAATCCTGCCGGATCTTCTGTCCACATGGATAATGTAACAGTGCATCTCATCAGGCAACAATTGTTGAAGCCAACTATGAACCCTTTTGACGGTGATACACGCAAGTTTCGATCATGGATTATGCTCCTCGAAAATCGAATGCGGAGTGTACCTTTGGCTGCTCTTGATGTGATCTCCATACTACTTGCCAACACCACTGGAGAACCTAACAAAGTAATTCAGGATTACTTGTCAGCTGCAGTCGCATCACCCGATGCAACTCTCCAGAGAGTTTGGTATTACCTCCATAAAGAGTGTGGATCTCCTGTTATAGCCTGTCACTCAACCCAGAAGAAATCGTTTGATTCTACAACAATTCTCCCTCCTCGCAGCATGAGCAGTGGTGCTCCTCTAGTCACTGTTGTGTCTCCTCACAACACGAGCAGTAGTGTTCCTCATGCATTCAGTGTGTTTCCTCACGACGATGTTGCCAGTGTGTCTCCTCACGACGATGTTGCCAGTGTGTCTCCTCACGACGATGTTGCCAGTGTGTCTCCTCACGACGATGTTGCCAGTGTGTCTCCTCACGACGATGTTGCCAGTGTGTCTCCTCACGATGATGTTGCCAGTGTGTCTCCTCACGATGATGTTGCCAGTGTGTCTCCTCACGGCGATGTTGCCAGTGTGTCTCCTCACGATGATGTTGCCAGTGTGTCTCCTCACGGCGATGTTGCCAGTGTGTCTCCTCACGATGATGTTGCCAGTGTGTCTCCTCACGGCGATGTTGCCAGTATGTCTCCTCACGGCGATGTTGCCAGTGTGTCTCCTCACGGCGATGTTGCCAGTGTGTCTCCTCACGGCGATGTTGCCAGTGTGTCTCCTCACGGCGATGTTGCCAGTGTGTCTCCTCACGGCGATGTTGCCAGTGTGTCTCCTCACGGCGATGTTGCCAGTGTGTCTCCTCACGGCGATGTTGCCAGTGTGTCTCCTCACGGCGATGTTGCCAGTGTGTCTCCTCACGACGATGTTGCCAGTGTGTCTCCTCACGACTATGTTGCCAGTGTGTCTCCTCACGACTATGTTGCCAGTGTGTCTCCTCACGACGATGTTGCCAGTGTGTCTCCTCACGACGATGTTGCCAGTGTGTCTCCTCACGACGATGTTGCCAGTGTGTCTCTTCACGACGATGTTGCCAGTGTGTCTCTTCACGACGATGTTGCCAGTGTGTCTCTTCACGACGATGTTGCCAGTGTGTCTCTTCACGACGATGTTGCCAGTGTGTCTCTTCACGACGATGTTGCCAGTGTGTCTCTTCACGACGATGTTGCCAGTGTGTCTCTTCACGATGTGGTCATCGTTGAGAAACATGCATTCAGTGCATCCCCGCATGATGTTGTCAGTGGTGTTCCTCACGCATTCAGTGCATCCCCGCATGATGTTGTCAGTGGTGTTCCTCACGCATTCAGTGCATCCCCGCATGATGTTGTCAGTGGTGTTCCTCAAGCATTCAGTGCATCCCCGCATGATGTTGTCAGTGGTGTTCCTCACGCATTCAGTGCATCTCCTCACCGCAACAGTAAATCTAGTTCTCTGAACAGAGAGGGAGCTATAATATATTTATATTTATTGACTATTAGATTGATGCATGTGAATTTCTTTGTTAAGTGTTTTCCTTTCTTGCTTGCGTCGCAATCGCTCTGCAACAATTTTCAAATTTTCTTGTATTCTCTTTTTTGCTCCACTAGTTTCGGCTTTCGTCGCTAGGGGGAGTGTACTGGTACAGCAATTAGTGTAATTCATTTATTTTAATATCTTCCGTCCAAAACCATTGGCATCGTTTTTGGCACTTAATTCTTGAGAACTCTTGGTGTGGAAAACGGCAACATCTTTGTTGTCTGAACGCACAGAGCTCATTCCTTTGATCGAAACTAGCAGAGTAGGGCACTGAGATTCCGTTAGTGCGAGAAGTGATTTTAGATATTTGTATCTTTGGCTATGTGCTATCTTTGGCTATGTGCTATCTTCGGCTATGTGCTATCTTTGGCTATGTGCTATCTTTGGCTATGTGCTATCTTTGGCTATGTGCTATCTTTGGCTATGTGCTATCTTTGGCTATGTGCTATCTTTGGCTATGTGCTATCTTTGGCTATGTGCTATCTTTGGCTATGTGCTATCTTTGGCTATGTGCTATCTTTGGCTATGTGCTATCTTTGGCTATGTGCTATCTTTGGCTATGTGCTATCTTTGGCTATGTGCTATCTTTGGCTATGTGCTATCTTTGGCTATGTGCTATCTTTGGCTATGTGCTATCTTTGGCTATGTGCTATCTTTGGCTATGTGCTATCTTTGGCTATGTGCTATCTTTGGCTATGTGCTATCTTTGGCTATGTGCTATCTTTGGCTATGTGCTATCTTTGGCTATGTGCTATCTTTGGCTATGTGCTATCTTTGGCTATGTGCTATCCCTTGCTATGTGCTATCCCTTGCTATGTGCTATCCCTTGCTATGTGCTATCCCTTGCTATGTGCTATCACTTGCTATGTGCTATCCCTTGCTATGTGCTATCCCTTGCTATGTGCTATCACTTGCTATGTGCTATCACTTGCTATGTGCTATTCCTTGCTATGTGCTATCCCTTGATATGTGCTATCCCTTGCTATGTGCTATTCCTTGTTATGTGCTATCCCTTCAAGTCCGTCCATTGTTATAAATCTCCTTATGTTACAGAACTAAATTTAACTGGTATCGTAGTTACATTAGAAAACATTTTGTCTAACTCCGAATTCAAGTCAACTTACGTAGACTAAGCCAAACTCACTGTAAGTTTTAGGTTCTTCTGATATCAGCTGTCATGATATATGCAATATATTATGTATACATGTCGCAATATGAATGTCATCCCCATGTTAAAAATTATTTCTTGTGTCCATCTTTAGAATACAAAATTCACAAACCCAGTCTATCGACGCTGTGTTTAATCCCTAACGTACCAGGACATACACCGTGATACTTACTTGGATCACCGGATGTCTAGTTATTAACTGACTCAGACATTTTGAACTATCAACAATGTCTGCTGTCTGAAAATTCCTAGATGACAACTGCTTTTTCGCAAGATAAATTAATACATAATGGCATTTCATTCCGTCACTAGCAACATTTAATCTTTTAAAATAGCAATCTATACTATTCTTCCCACTGGTACAGTAGATACACTGACTTTACTAATCACATGCATTCATCTCTACTGCAGCGTCATAGTAGTTTCTTCAATCGCACCTTTGCGTTATTGTTATTAATCCTTAACCCATATCACACTGGTTACTCATAACATTTTTTAATTAACTTGTTCGACCCTTTATCGAACCTCATTAATTCACTTTACGGTTTCACATACCGCTATAACTCATTTGAGAAAATCAAACTTTCTCTGAAGTTTCAGCTTTACCACGAACTATACTTTACGGTTTTAGTTCTACCGAAAACTTACCTGAGAAAAATTAACTTTCTCCATGGTTTCACCTTACCACAAACTTCATTTGACCCTAATTTTAACGTGACATGCACGGAGTATCACAAATAACCACCGACTAATCACTCAGTTAAACATTTTACTTTCTTTCTTTCTCCAGTTTCCTTTATACCTACTTAATGGTTTCATTTCAAATTCAGTCAAACTGAAAGCTGCCATATTCTTATTTAACTCATACTTAATTGCACTAAATTTGCCTCCTAACAACACATTTAAACTTCAAGAATTCTCTCTCCCCCTTCTTATTGAATAATAAAAGGTTAGTGATTATCATATATTTTCATTTCATAAAAAAAAATCGCCATATATTCTACTTTATCTATGACTTATTTTATCAATCGTTTTCAAAAAATATTATACTGATTATATTTTACTAATAAGATAATCATCTGAACAGGGAAAATTAATAATTTAATGATATCAAAAAGTAATGGATGACTTATCTTTTTTATTCCTCCTCAGCTCCTTTTCTTGTTCTTCTGTGTAGAATTTCTGACTGGGTTTATGCCTGTCATGCAGTAACTGGTGACTTTTCACTTCAACGTGTTAAAAATCTTCTCGTTTTATCACGAGTGCTATCGTTGTTACTTAACGAAACTTTAGTTGGTGTCTATGATCAAGGAGTTAACTGCGAGACTGTGAAGATGTTGACTCAGAAGATGTTGACTAGACTGGCGCTACTTGCGATCTGTGATTAGAGGATGTTGACTGCACGGTGGCTACCTGCGAACTAACTTGTTCATTCTACAAAGCTTACATTTATAGTGACATACTAATGACGTACTAACTATATCAAATCATTACATCACAACAGTATTGTAATGTTACTATAACTAATAAGCTCTAGTTACTGTTACCTTAAAAATTTTAGTGTTACTATAACAAAAAAATCTTAACAAAAAAATATTTACTATAACAAAATTATTTTGATGGCTCATAGCTGACTAACTTATTTTGTTCATACAACCAAAAACCTACTATTTTGGTTGTATCAACAAAACCGTTCTCTATGTGCATTGATTGAAGCGGTGGTGTTCCTGCTTTAATTCGCAAATGTAGGCAGCAGTTCTATCAAAATAGGCATACCTATCAGCATACTCCTTTGAGACTTTTATCTGAGGTATCAAATCGTCTCCAAGTAGTCCTTTTAGTATCATAGATGGGAAATTTTTATATTTGCTGAGCTTTCGAGTCCATGTACGTTCCTCTGCAGAAAAATCTCCAATAGTGTGATAATTACCACTTTTCATGCAGTAATTAAAATTACAATAAGCCGAGGATCTAGCAGTGCTCCAGTAAGCTGTAGGATTTTTTTTTGCAGTGACTAATTCGAACACTATGATTATATTCCACGTAACCTTACAAATGACGAATTCTTGAAGCCGATGTAGTCTCATGCCCCCAAAAAGCTCTTTTCATTCTGAAGGAAGAGTTAGATTACAAGAAATTTCAATAGTCAACACCTTCGTCATAGTTGTGATAGGTGGAAACCCATCTAGAAAGTTGAACATTTCTTGCAATAGATGATTGATATGACATGTTGCTAGGCCTCTGTTACAATTTGAACTAACATAAAAGTTGCTACTCCAGCACGAAATTAGATATTTTGTTCCAACATTAAATATTCGCACACCATAATTCCTTGATGCATTGGTCTGGTTTTCTTAAAGGCAGTAACGGACGATATAAGAATCATTTCAATAAATATCAAAATATTCTGTTTAAGTTCCTTTATTCAGGCTTAAAACAATTACAATTGTTGCTTTTTCGGATAATCGCCGTAGCAAAGTTCTAGAAAAAATCAGTCTAGAACATTCGTTCTGAGGTATAAATAAAACTTATCAGTTAGATGTATCAAGGTGCGTGCCGCCCCTCGGGATGGGGGCCCTGCCAGATCTTAAACAATCATGAAGTGTGCAGTACAAAAAAGTAGCGGATACAACAAACTACATAACGGCCATTTATTGTGAAAGTTTTAAAATGATCTTAATTTCATTTTGAGAGCGAAATTCCCGGCCACGCAATAGATAATACGTACAAAAAAGTAACGGATACAACAAACTACATAACGGCCATTTATTGTGAAAGTTTTAAAATGATCTTAATTTCATTTTGAGAGCGAAATTCCCTGCCACGCAATAGATAATACGTACAAAAAAGTAGCGGATACAACAAACTACATAACGGCCATTTATTGTGAAAGTTTTAAAATGATCTTAATTTCATTTTGAGAGCGAAATTCCCGGCCACGCAATAGATAATACGTACAATGCAATTTAATATAATTTAATAAAAATATTATATTTCATATCACTATAATGACTAGAAACAGATTTTGTATGGTCATTTTCTGCGATGAAAATGGTCACAATAACCCGTTTGATCGCATTAAACAGCATGGTCGTAATCAAGGGATTGGTTGTAAATGTGAAATGTATTCTCAATATTTAATATCACTGACAGCGTGGTCGCGAATGTAAAATGTATACGTATTCTCATTATTACTGAAATTTATATAGATAATGCAATAATATCACTGAAAACGCTGCTCCAATCCCATCTTCTATCATTTACTTCATGCAGAAGATAAAGAATTATACAAGAAAGAGCATATACTTCGATGTCCAGAAGTTGGGTTGGGTTGGAGGGTGGTAATATTAAGCCAAATTTTTGTTGTTGAAAATTTTGAATTCGATATACAAACTTATTAGGTTTATTTAGCTTGAATCAACATGCTCCTATTGTATAAGAGGGACAAAATTACCATTTAAGCATACGAAATTATCTGTTAATTTCCCATTGTGCTCATTTCAGCAGTAAATGTAATTCTCTCAACCCAAAGTCATAACCCAGATAGGTCCAGATGCAGAATACAGGTGAGAATTGTAATCAAGGTGTGTAGCTTCAACTTGTTTCAGTAGTACTGCTGCTTTGATAATGTGAAGATGTTCTCTTAGGTGACTCTCAAAATTGTTATTAGAATTGTAGTACAGTATAGTTATAATTCTTATGACTTCATATTAGGTTCTGACTTTGACAATCTGGTCAAGCTAACCTGGAACCGATTAGTACTGGAGAACTGCGTTGAAATTTTCTTGTTCGACAACAATTTATATATAGAGTAAATTACGAATTATCTGTCGGTTTTATATCTTTGGACATGTAAGAAAAAACTATATTAGATCTTGGATACCTAAAAGTATCATGGATACCAAATTAAAATTAAATAATAATCATAAAATTTTTTAATCATGATCGAAAATGTGAAACTGACCGATAATTCGTAAGTTGATGTATGGTAGGAGATGCTTTTCAGGCTTTTCCTTATTAGAAAGATTTCTATAATAGAGGTTAGGCAATGACTGTTTGAAATTTGAAGGAGTACTTTACTTTAGTTTAATATATTTATAAAATATAAAATTACCAGATGAATTTTAAAGAGAATATAATTTTTTTCTATTCGTAAAGTTAGGTTAAAACGCACATTTAAAAAATAGGATACTATACTAACCATAGGGTCTCTCTGGTAAACTGCGGCGCTTTAATTTTGAATTACTGCTCTCTCGCAGTAATCTAATAATTTAATTCACTTAGATAGAGTTCTGTGGTTAGAGGCAGTACTTATTTAGTGTGCCACAATTTACCTGCTATACTCATTTTATCGGAGAAAATGTAGTTCTGCATTTTTCCAATTCATTAATTTCAGGTTCTGATAGTGTTCCCGATTTTATTTAGGGGCCACGACAAAATCCCAAGCGTCAAAAACCCACACCGACACAAGCCCACACCGACACAAGCCCACACCGACACAAGCCCACACCGACACAAGCCCACACCGACACAAGCCCACACCGACACAAGCCCGCACCGACACAAGCCCGCACCGACACAAGCCCGCACCGACACAAGCCCGCACCGACACAAGCCCGCACCGACACAAGCCCGCACCGACACAAGCCCGCACCGACACAAGCCCGCACCGACACAAGCCCGCACCGACACAAGCCCGCACCGACACAAGCCCGCACCGACACAAGCCCGCACCGACACAAGCCCGCACCGACACAAGCCCGCACCGACACAAGCCCGCACCGACACAAGCCCGCACCGACACAAGCCCGCACCGACACAAGCCCGCACCGACACAAGCCCGCACCGACACAAGCCCGCACCGACACAAGCCCGCACCGACACAAGCCCGCACCGACACAAGCCCGCACCGACACAAGCCCGCACCGACACAAGCCCGCACCGACACAAGCCTGCACCGACACAAGCCTGCACCGACACAAGCCTGCACCGAAATTGTGATATTGTAATCCTGTTTTAGTCTTTATTTTGTATTATTAAAAGGAATTTATACTTCTATGTTGATTTACTTCCCTTTTAAATCGATAAAATAGAAGTGGGGTAAAGGACCCATGAGTGGGCTTTTTGCCCCAAGTGGGTAGGCACATTGCCCAAAGGCAGGGCAATGGGTCCCATTTATATTTTTTAGAAAAACTCTTATCTCAATTAATAATTTGAATATCTCAATGAAACCTGTACAGAATGTAGTCAGCTATTAAGGGAACATTTCTAGACTATCAAAATGATTTAAAGAGTAGCTATTCCATTTTTATAGGTTAATTAAAAAAGGGGGGCGCGTTGCCTTACAGTACCCTGCTCTTGAACTATTTGATCATATAATTTTTATGCTTAGGAAGCTCTGATTTTCTTGCTACATTGTTATTGTTACAGACTATTAGAATACCCCTAATGATAATGATTAGGGTTGTGACATTGCATATTATGCATATGCAGATAAAATATGCATATGCATTTGAAACTGCATATGCAAATGAATGTAAATAAAAAAGTGCATATGCAAATGGGAAACTGCATATGCATTTTAAAAAACATGTATTCTACTAAAAAAAGTATATATGCAAATCAATTGCTAAAATTGAAAAGAAAGAAGTACATAATCTGATTAAAATGAAATACTTTTGAAAGAAATTGTACACGAAAAAGAAGAAATTAAATATAAAATGAACTGAAATTGACTTTTAATGCAAGGAAATGAACTGTTTCTCCGGCGAAAAAACTATCATTATAATTTAGTTTAGAGGAAACGCAGACGAATACAATGTTATGCAAGTATTTATGATTGTAAGTCATTCTTAAGCCAGTTACTGTAACGGAAGCACCGTGAACTTCGTTCTAGCATTCTTAAGTTTATATTTCCCCAATGATCCTTTTTGGTTTTGGCTTTCTCATTCATACTTTTCAGTTTTTATTTTCTTCTATTTTTATGCTTTGGAGAAGGGAGGCTCCGATGTGCAGATTAGTTCAATTCATACCTTGAAATGCATGTGAATTACAGTTATTTTTTGTATAGCACATCCATCTTGTTTAGATAAAGTAATATAATTTCGAACGAGTCATTATTAACAACTAGTGTAAGATTTTAAAGTAGTACCCAAAAACTTAATATATCCAAGTAGTAGCTATGAAGGATAAAATTGAAAAGCATAACTAATTTTTTGGAAGCGGGTGTCGGTATGAAGTGCATTAAATAATTAATAATAATTACACTCGTAGTGCTAACTCATAAAAATTTGGGAAATATGTAATGTTGTATCATGGTAACAAAATTAAAGAATCATTCACCAGAGATAAAAAAAAATTATAATACTGATAATAACAATGCCTAAAGTTGATAAAGAAATACAAGGTCGTTGGTGAAACTTTAATTTGTATTCCTTGTGAGAGAGAGGTAAGTTCGATGAATAATAGTGGGATGTTACGGATGTAGTAGGGTAAGTACTGCATGGTCAGTCAGTGAAAGTAACGTCATTGTTTCTGATTGGATGAATCCGACAATCAGAGACCTCTGAAACTCACACTAACCGACTTTGTGTGCTTACCCTATATTTGCTTGAAATACTGAATTGTTTGGAATCGTGAAATTATTATAAAAAAGGCATTCGAATATTATAGTACTGATTAACCGTACAATTTAATGCATAGCGCTAGGACCAGCAGTATCTTTACGACTAATAAGTTAGTGTAGGATGAGTCCTAAATTGTAAAATGGTAATCATTTTAGTCTTTTAGAAAAATATAGAAATAATATTCCAATCTCTAAAAATACCTCATATAAATGCCATGTATATTTGTTTGTAAATTCTGCAATAACGTTTGGTGAAATAAGTACATTATCTCATTTCAAATTTATTATAATAAAATAATACATTCATTCAAGCCTATATGAAGTTCTGAATTGAACTTTTCAGGCAAAGTAAAAATTAAAAAAAAATTAAATGTATACGAGGAGGATTAAAACTTATTACGGATATTTATAGCAGAGAAAATATTTAGGACAAGTGATGAAATTATTAAATGTATTAAAAATATGAGAAAAAAAAAAAAAAAAGACTACAGGATTACGTAGCGTATTCATTTAATAAATAAGTCTTATATTCATTTAATAAATAAGTCTTATATTATTATGTGCAATGAATCATTGAAATAATCCTCTAACGTTATCATCTCAGATTCCAAGCACCAGAAGATCCCTATAGTGACCCCACATCTCCGGACAGGGATATATGCCAGAAACATATCTCGCATTAATCAAGAGAAACGCGAATCTGTTGATGCTATAAATAAGGAATGTAGAAGAATTCAGCCTGATTCAGTTGAGTAAAGCTCTGCTCAGCCAAACACTGCTACTTCAACTGCCAGTCAGAAAAAGGTCAGTCAAGTAGACGTTAGTGAGGCAGGACCCAGCGATGCAGGCACCAGCCAGCAAGGACTAGCCAATTCAAAAATTAAAAGATTAGAGTTTCATGAAGATATTACAAAGGCTTTCATATCAGCAGACATACCTCTAAACAAATTCAGTAATGAAGTGTTGAAGACTTTCATAAAAAGAAGTATACAGGCAGAAGCTTACCTGACCAAACCACTCTCCGGAAATATTACGTTTCGGATATATACGAGTCAGTACTTGACGCTTTACGGAAAAAGGTATCTGGTAAAAAAATTTGGATCTCACTGGATGAGACAACCAATGTTGAGCAGCGCAATGTGGCTTGCTTTGAATTTGGAGTGTTAGGAGAGGAAGAGGAGCGTAACAAATCTTATCTGGCTAATATTGCAGTCTTATCTGCAATTAATCATGCAACAACAGCTGCTTTAATGAATGACTATGGCCAGGACAGATTCCATATGAAAATGTTCTTCTTGCGTGCACTGATGCTACACCTTACATGGTCAAAGCAATGCGTGGGATGAGTGTCTTGTATCCCTAGAATAGATGATACATGTTACCTGTTTGGCTCACAGACTACATCGGGTCAGAATTGATTCGTAGCTGTTATCCTGATGTGAATAGACTCATTTCATCACCTAAGAGTATATTTGTTAAAGCTCCACAAAGAATACAGAAGTTTAAAAGCCTTTATCTTGATATCCCTCTTCCTACAAACCCAGTCATAAGTAGATGGGGCACGTGGCTGAACGCGACTTGTTATTACTCCAAGTACTTCGAACAAATTTTCTCTGTTGTGATGTGTTTCGACAAAGATGAAGCAGTATGTATTGGTGAATGTCAGGATCTCTTACAGAAGTTTGATCTGAAAACAGTTCTTATGTTCATCGACTCTAATTTTTCCATGATATCATCTTGCATAGAGAGGCTAGAAACCAAAGGACTTGCTATATCTACAGTAGTAGCAATGGTTGGGAGAATTGAAGAACATTTGAATAATATATATGACAAGAGATTTTATGAAAAACTGGTCTTTGTGTTGTCTAAAAATAACAGTTATACCATCGTAAAAGACATTAATGATATATTGAGAGGAAATTCGTCCGAGGATAACGAGAAAGAAGTCATCAAGCAACATACCCCCATTGAAATGACTTCTTTAGAGTACACACCACTCGTATAATGTGATGTGGAGAGGGTATTTTCACAATACAAAAACATTTTAGCAGATAATAGAAAAAGATTTAGCTTTGAAAACCTTAAATATAATGTCATTATTAAGTGTAACCCACATATTTCAAAAGTCTTGAAATGTTACTATATTTGTTTTGATTGTTTGTGTTCTTGTTAATTGTTAATTTAGTTTTGTAGTTGATTGTTAATGTAGTTAATAAGCACATATTTTGTGTGCTCACGTATTGCTAAATTTATTGAAAAAATACATTATTTTTTTCATTACTGGCTTTATTTCACCTGTTGAACAAACTTATGTAAAAATTATGTTTAAATGTACATGTAAAATGTTTGCATATTTAAAATGCTTTGCATATAATTAAATTCATAAGCAAAAAACCAAATGCATATGCAAGTAACCAAATGCATATGCATAAAAATATATGCATATGTGAAATAGTAAATGCATATTTATGCACTAATTTGTGTGTGTATATGGTGCATATTGTCACAAGCCTAATAATGATGATCATGAAGTATAGTTATAGACTGCTGGTGAATTTATTTATTAAGCCATTTAGGTACCTTTCTTACTGCTTCTTAAAGTCCCTTGTATTTAGAACCTTTAGATCTGGTTTAGTATCAATATATTTTTTGTTGCTAATCATATGGCATGCCCTCCACTATATCAGTAAAATGTGTTCATCAATTAATATATGTAAAATGCATTATATATTCAAATATTTTTCCATTTGTAGGTATTGATTGTGAATCAAAGGATGAGCACCGCCATGAAGCTGCACAGTGCACAACCTAAGAAACAGAAGGAAGGTTCTTGGAGCAATCCGTGCCCAATCCATCTCTGTAATGCAGTAACCTTTAAGCTTAAACGCCATTTAATGCATCAACATAAAAGTTTGTCTGATGAACAAATAGATTTTGCGTTAAATGTTTCTAGAATGATTTGCAAGAATATAAGACGAAATAGCAGTGAACAAATCTCAAATTGCACTACGAAACATCACTCTAAAAAATCCAACCAGCTGACAAGAATGGTCAATCGGAAATATAATTTGAAAGAATGCAATCTGTGCAGCAAACTAGTAATCAATATGTCTGATCATGTCACAAAGACCCATAAGATATCTAAAGATAACAGTTTATACGATTTCTACGTCACGGAATTCAAAGTTGTACCAGAGTGTTACACAAAATTGGAAAATGGACGAAGAGTGAAACTAACAGAGGAAGAACGAGAAGAAGCAGCAGGGACCTATTCAGACGAAATACAAACACAAACTGAAGATTTGGAAAAACTGAAAGAGTTGCGTAACAGTATAAAAATGAAACGAAAAGAGATCATTGAAGTTGAAGACCTCGCTAGAAAAAGCTGTTTATGACTACAAAAACCTGAGATATACAAGGATACTCGTTGTTATACCGAAACTGTAAAAGTATGGAGAGATTGTTTTTACAATCACTTAGTCTCTCGAAAACAGAATAACCCCGAAAGATCTGGCCATAGATGTTTTGCTACCATATTAAACCGTTAAATCTGTACCATTAAATTTTAAATCCAGTAGTAGTGCGAGAAATTCTTAGTAGCTACAGATCTAAGGAAGGAACAACATGTTCTTCAAAAATTAAGTACATTAAAATATTTTCTAATTTTATTAAATTCCTATTTAATGATGTTTTTAGTCCTGAATAAATGAATAGCGAGACTAACGAGGAGCTGGCAGCAATGGATAGAAACTGAGGACAATAGATCATGAAATTGATAACCAGGTTCTGATTTTATATAAGTCACTGGGGTCTGACAATATTAAAAGGAAAAATAAGGCACAAGAAAAGATATTGTCGGAAGAAGAAATCGAAGAGTTATTTAACTATACTAGTCAGTTCCTACTTGAGGTTCATCAAGATATGTTGTATGATGCCCATAAGAGTTATTCGGCAAAACAAATCCTGAAAGTGATAAATTCGCTCATTGTAATGCCCAGTGTAAGATTAGGGAGGAGGGCAAAAGAGTTTACTAAAATGAAATTGGACGAATTAAAATCTCCTTAGACTGAGGAAGTCAATGGAGAACTTTTTCATTTTGTTAAAATTGTGGATCAGAAAACCAAAATTAGCACCAGAGAGCCTGCAGTCATTCAATATGAAGTGAAGGAGTATGAAGTATTGAAGAAATATGCAGCAGATCTACGTCCACTGACACTCCAAGACAAGTTTTCAGATGTTGTATTTCCTTCTATTTTTAAAGTCACTTCAAAAGCGCCTAGTGAGATGAGTCACTCAGGTGTGTTTAACATCCTACAATCTTTGACAACTTCTTCAGCTAAAAAAATATACTGTCTTACATTACGTAGCTCATTCATCACAAATAGCAGAAATTTAGATTTGTCCGAGACTGAAAAACGTGAGATGGCAAAGGCGATGAACCTTTTTCATGCTACAGCGGAGAGGTATTATAACTATAAAAGTCTAACTTGTTTTGTTACTAATACCCTTCTCTAGGTAGAAAATCAAATAAGTCTTCCAGTAGTCGAGATTGCTTTTTGAGTGACCCCTCCCTTTCACCCATTTGTTCCGGGAATGATTTCTGCGTGAAATCTTCTACACCTATGAAAAAGGGAAAACAAAAACTATCATGTTTGATAGAGTCTCCTGCAAGAACATCTACCGATACAAGAGACTCTGATATAATTAATCAGATATATTAATCTGAGCCCACTGTAGATCTTGAATCTGAGCCCACTCTAGATCCTGAATCTGAGCCCACTGTAGATCCTGAATCTGAGTCCACTGTAGATCTTGAATCTGAGCCCACTGTAGATCCTGAATCTGAACCCACTGTAGATTCTGAATCTGATCTAGAAGCTGAAATAGCTCTCAAAAATTTGAGAAGAAAGAAAATTAAATCTGCGCAGATTGATAATAATCTTCTTGAAGAAGTATGAAAGAGAATCGCAGCACTAAAACTTGTAATGAAAGAAGGAAAAAGACTGAACGAATTGAAAGCAGTGAGTGGACTGATATCTACAAAACCGATAACTAAGTGGCTGCCAAATGAGTATGCTGAGAATTGTTCAACCAACCAAATAAGGAGAATTGTTGCGGAATAGTTAGAAGAAATTTCTGCATGATCAAATTTATTAATTGCCTAATTTAATCATTATATTCTATTGATTTACCTGTTACATTATAAATATATTTGGAGACGCAAATAAAGTTTATATTCAGTTCTATTTTCCGTTTCGTTATTACCAATAGCATGGTTTTTCTTGAGTAAACTCAGAGTAGCTTTCAAGCATTCATGAACTTGCAATTGTTGGTGATGACTACTCTCCTGAGATTACCAACTTTATTTACTATAGTTCAAGTAGGATAGGAAGCAACTGATATAATCTCTTTAATTACAGAAGTATATAGATTTAAAGTAAATGCTGACTAGATCATGATCAATTACAGTGGTTAATTTTTCTCCCTTTCATCAATGAATGCCGTCTGACATGGCCTTGTTCAATAACTGTATACATTAATTCATATAAATATAGAGTTCAGAATTTGAATTTCTTTTCAATTCTGCATATCCTTATACCAATAATTTGGAAACTCACTGATTTTAGACTAAATACGGATTTTTTTTTGCTCTAATTCGACCATAAATCCATAAGTTATGAATTTCAAGAAATTCTCAGGATATATCTTGCAGTATTTCTAAAGTCCAGAAAATTTTGTCCAGTAGGGTAGGTGAAAATGTAGAGTCCAGGTCCATAATTTTAGGCAATCTATCCTGCAAGTTTCTAAAAATGAATCTTTATGTACAAAAACGACCAAATATCCCGGTAATTTCTAGGTTGAAAAGAAAAGTAATTCCCACTGGGAAAACTGCCACTGCGAAGATTGCCACCGGGAAAACTGCCACTGGGAAAACTGCCACTGTGGGAAAATTGCCACTTGGAAAATTGCCAATGTGTGAAAACTGCCACTGTGGGGATATTGCCACCCGGAAAATTGCCACAACTGTGTCTATTTAGTTTCTTTTAATTGTTATAATTTTTCATATCATTGTTACATTTTGAATTAAATTGTTTTACTGTGAATTGAGTTGCGGTGAACTCTCCTTGCGATGAATTAGTGCGGTGAACTTCCCGGCGATGAATTGAGTGCGGTGAACTTTCCGTCTGTGAATTGAGTGCGAGAACTTTCCGGCGGTGAATTGAGGGCGATGAACTTTCCGCACAGCATATTTTCCTAGCACCGTGGTGGATATACCAATGAGGTGAAATATTGAGGGCGGTAAACTTTCCTGCGGTGAATTGAGGGCGCGAAAATTACAGTACAATCCAAAGCTGTGGGCACGTAGATTGAAAACATGGTGACCAACAAAATATGATGAACAAGAATAGGTGCACTCGGTAGAGCGCATACCTTCGCCGCTGCTAACAATTAAATGACCTTGACCATCCAATAATACTTGAGTTATAAATGACCTTGACCTCAACCTTTGACCCTTTTGCTCACAAAATGTAATAAACTAGTTCATGGAGACTAGAGCCCAGATTTATAGTTCTAACGAAAGAAGTCGAAATAGCGCCCAAAAAGTTTTTATAGCTGTAAAAAGAGTTTTAAAGTCGGTGAAAAAAGTCCTTATAATAGCTGAGTGTGTCCTAAAATTGATGCATTTCCTTTCTTTTATCCGCATTATAGAAACTTTTGGGAAAAAAATAGAGTAACTAAGCCATTCTTGTTTATTTGTTGATAGTTGATTTTTAATTATTATTCACACAACTTACGCAACATTTATGACAACTGTGTACGTATAATATCGTACAAATAAGACTGTGAGTTTAATAAATAGTAAATAAAACCCATCTTTCATAATTTATACGTAGCTTTTACTTTACAGGAAACTAACAAGATGAAAGAAAACTAAACTAAACCAACTAAGAAAATATAACAACGAGACTCAAATAGAACATCACAAACCAAATGCAAAAACATTAACAATAATTCTTAATATAATAAATATGCTACTTTTTAATGAAACAATTAAACTTCATTAAGAGAAATTACCAAAAAAAAATTGACATTTTCAGCTGTCATGCTTACTATTGCTTAGTCTCTTGTAACTTAAAATTATTTTCAATTTCGATAAGCTTCTTTCGACTTCAAATATAAACAGTTTCGGGTTGTTTCACTTTGGGCATGTTTGGTTTTTACAACATGAGCACTCAATTAACTATCACGTGCAGAAATGAGTGCGCTCAAAGTGACTTCTTTATACAAAGAGCAAAATTAACCGGTCACAATATATAACTACCATATATTTATTTTATTGGGCATATTTTCATTCTTCATGTATCATTCTATTTATTTAAGAAAACTACATAATATTATACATATACTGCATTGAGTAATGATCTATCCATTTTTCAATTCAGTTAAATTTATCAATAATTATGCTCGCTCGTACGTTTTCTATGGAATATTACTATAAAAAATGTGAATGTGATCGCATACTAATTTAAATGTCTCTTGCATGTTTAATTTGTCAATAATATAATAATTTGTTACAAATATATTTTGCACGTAAAGGATGGTTTATCACATGTTTTATAGTCGTTTATGCCATAATTACTAATTTCAAAATAGTTTTTATAAATTCAAAATAGCGTTTATGCTATAAACAATATAAAACTTTATTTTTATTGTCAAAATAGCGTTTATAGCATAAGAACTAGAAATCCGGCCTATAATAATGACCAATAATTATTTTTATTCCACCGAGTTTTATGCAATTTGATTGTAGAATTTTTGAGTTATTCAGTTATAAATGACCTTGACCTTTGACCGGATTGCTCCCAAAATTCTACCAGGTGGTTTCTGGATATTGATCAATCGTTCCATCAAGTTTCATGCAATATGGTTCAATACTTTATGAGTTATATAGGACCTTGACCTTTGACCGGATTGCTTCCAAATTTCTACCAGCAGGCTTCTAGATATTGACAAATATCTACTTTTAAAAAAATTATCATATATGCTGTAAAATTGATTTTTTTATTTTATACGGCCACGTACAGTGTAGAAATTAATTGTTAATCCCCTGAAAAAAGATTACACGCAAGAATAGGGGCTAATACAAAATAGCTACGAGACATTTAACTGTCCTTGAACAAGAAAGAACTAAAGAGGAAACTAGTGATGTAGTTTTTAAGTGTGTCGGTGTAGATAAAACAACACACTGAAACTAATTGTTTTTTGTGTTTCACCTGTTACCAGGCCTATTTCGAAGGATACACAAAAGGTTACTATGGGCGGAGAAATATCTTAAGACTGATTACCACGGCTCCTTCACAAAATGCGTGAAAACACTCGACGGCTCCGACTGACGGGCTAAAGCTTGACTCCCTCATGCCTCACCACATTGCCAACGAATTTGACTTCAACATGGAAGTGGAGGTGTGATAATTTGTGCTGATACATACAATTGGAAAGAAACTGGTCGGATCTTCCAGGATTCAAGAAGGAGTGAAAATAAATTCTGCTAATTAAATTAACTTTTTGAATGATTGGTTGAAAAGGAAACCTGCTGCGTTAAAAAAAAAGTATTTTCATGCGTAACAACTCTCCTTCTCAATCTACTAAGGGAACTGTGAATTCCCTGAGATATAATAAGTTTGTCAATGACCATTTGATGGTATGGCCCAGTCTCTCTCTAGATTCAAACCCAATTGAAGAACCTCAGTCCATCCTGAAGAAGAATGTGTTTGTGCGAAGACGGCAGTTCTCGTCGAAAGATGAGTTCTGTAAGGATACCGAAGACTCTTGTAAGACGATAACCTCTAATAGAATTCAGAAAATGACAGATTTGATGGATAAGCGTATTTATAAAACGGTGGAAAAGAGGGGAAATCAAACTGGATATTAACTTAAAATTAGCAGTTGAACTACCGATGAACGCTATTGCTAGAAAAATTACAATAGAATTATTTAAAACGTTTATTTATGTATTTTTAATTTTTTAGTGTTATTTATCAAGACCTTGGTACACTGAAAATGAGTAACTTTTACTAAAATGATCGTAGCATCCGAAATAATATTTGAATTAATTTTTTTTTACTAACTAATTTTTTTAAAGTTACTCACAATGTAGATGCACATTTCCTGAAATTTTCAAGGCAAACTATTGAGTTAAACCCATTTTATTGCAAAAGACACATTTGGATAAAAGAGTAAGACGATGTGTAAGTTGATCGTATTAGGCGGTTTTGTCTTAATATCAAATATTCACATTGCGTATCATTATTATGTTCGTACAATGAATCATTGTTTGAATATCACTTACAACTGATAAGCTATCTAGGGTCGCTCACTTGTATAGACTTTCATCTAGATTCCTCATGTAACTTTAACATTTTTGATTGTAAAAGAAGCGGCAGCGCTGTAGCGCAAGAAAACCTCTGACGCTTCTGAAAAAAAGTGGCTCTGCGCCTGCCTCTGCTTATATTTATATGAAAAACATAGCATTCACTTGAATAATTATGCAGGCTTTACAGCAGTTACCTTATCATCGCCTTGGTAGTTACTAAATGCCAGTAGCAGAGATTGGTTCAGTGTACAGCAAGGCTCTGCAACATTGATATTCACCTTATCGTTAGTGACTCACTGTGACTGTCTCCGTGTGCTTTATCTACAAAAATAGTGTAGGTATTGTTTTGGGAGTCTAACTGTTGTATAAGTTGATACGAGGATAGTTACCTAGAACTGAAATTATCTTAATAGGTCTTATCATGAATAGCAGGATAGCTACTAAAAAGATAAGCAACTGAAATTGAGGAATATTTTCTCTTCTATAATTATTATTAATTATTTAGACTAACAAAGTACATAATATTACATAATCAATCATGCCACTTTTATTAAAATTTGATTAATATATGTTTGATTGTACTCACACTCTCCCTATAGAAATAACATGTGAATATTGATTATAAGATTGAATAGGAAAACAATATTATTAGCATGGTTTTCTCCCCACCTTAGCAAGGGAAAATAGGAGAATGTGGTTGTATTTAATCTGAATAATTTATTGATTTGATTGACTTTATTCATACGATATTATTTAACATGAGAAGTATTTACAGTGTAGAATTATATGGACTTTACTTCCACCTCCCTGTCATTTCTGGGCATGTATTTCTCTACTAATTTGTTCGAATTAACAGGAGTAAGCACCAGCTCAATATAAAATACAAAAACGAAGCCATTTTATCAGAGTAAGAAAAAGGGGGCGTCAACCAGACTCGATAAACTTAGTCTGTTATACATTAGTGGATGAATGGTGAGGAAGGGGGTATTCAAGTTATAATTGGGGGGGGGGGGGGTAATTTGATGGTTAAAAGAAGTGAAGATTAGAATAGTTATTTTAAAGAGAAAGTACCGAGTACTCAACTCCAGTTTCAAATATGTGTAGCTTATTAGTGTGATAGAAGAGTGTGATAGAGAGATTCCCGTTATGACGTCACATGCCCGGTGACTCAACTCTCCACTCTTCAATAACAATAATTATAATCCTTAATAACAATTGTAACCTTCCTTTAATAGCAATATTTGTAACCTTCAACAACAATTGTTACCTTTAATAACAATTATCACCTTTATTAAAATTGTCACCTTTATTAAAATTATCACCTTTATTAAAATTATCACCTTTATTGAAATTATCACCTTTAATAACAATTATCAACTTTAATAACAATTATCAACTTTAATAACAATTATCACCTTTAATAATAATTATTACCTTTAACAGAAATTATTATCTTTAATAACAATTGATCCCTTTAATAACAATTATCATCTTTAATAACAATTATCACCTTTAATGACAATTATAACCTATATAAAAATTATCACCTTTGATAACAATTATAACCTTTATAATAATTATTACCATTAATAACAATTATTACTTTAATAACAATTATCAACTTTATAATAATTATATTCCATTCAATCCTAATTATCGGCAATCCACCCTATACTGTCGTAGATCATATTTCTTGGATATGTCACAAAATATACTTGCACCAATAAATAGATATAAGAGATGAAAGATTAATTTTTTTTCATATAATTATAATCATTTATGTAATTTTCTTTTTCAGATATCCAAGATGGAGGAATACGCCATCGGAATCGATTTGGGCACAACAAACACTCGTGTTGCTGTTCTCAGAAACAGTAAGACCCATGCAGAAATAATTGAAAATGATATGGGTTATAGAGTTACTCCGTCATGGGTTGCATTCACTGACTCTGAACATTTAGTGGGAGAGGAAGCTAAAGCGCAGGCTTCTGTTAATCCTGAAAATACAATCTATGAAGCCAAGAGAATCATCGGGAGAAAAATGAACGAACCAGAAGTTCAAAGTATGATTAAGAATTGGCCTTTTTCTGTTGTCACAGATGTTTCCAATGGTAATCCTTCATATGAAGTAACTTTCATGAATAATCGAAAAGTTGTGACACCTGAGCAGATATCAGCAATGGTACTTACTGAAGTGAAGAGAAGTGCGGAAGAGCGTTTGGGATGCCCAGTAACACATGCAGTCATCACTGTGCCAGCTTATTTCAACGATTCTCAGCGTCAAGCCACCATAGATGCTGGTAAAATTGCAGGTTTGCAAATTTTGGAGATCATCAACGAACCCACGGCTGCAGCCATTGCATACGGAATGGACAGAAGAGGTGAACACGAAACTAATGTTCTCGTATTCGATATAGGTGAGAGTGTTCTTGATATTGCAATCATTGGAATCACTGCTACTAATTTTGATGTTAAGGCTGTGAGTGGAGATAGAGATTTAGGAAGTGAAGACATCGACAATTTACTTGTTGAACACTTTGTAAATAAGTTTAAAGTAGCGCGTGGGGTAGATTTGATGAAAAATTCTCGCGCTATTAGCAGGCTGCGTAATCAGTGTGAAATAGCAAAATGGAATCTAACTTCGTCCTTGAAACAGAAGATTCATGTTGACAACATCCATGAAGGTCTTGAGTTAGATGATTGGCTCAGTTGCGTTCAAATGGAGGATATCTGCTCTGATATATTCGATAGGGTAATTGATCCTATTGAAGCAGCCCTGGAAGATGCTGGAATGACTAAAGACCAAATAGACGAAGTTATATTGATAGGAGAAACCACTCGCCTTCCTGCTATTCAATCAAGAGTTAAAGAATTTTTTGATGGGAAGAAATTGAATAAAACAGTAGAACCAGAGGAAGCTGTTGCTGTTGGAGCAGCTATTTGGGCTTCTAGATTAGGAAGTACAGGATTGGAAGAGGTGACTTCCTCAGATGTGATTCCAATTCCACGTGAAATTTCGGTGCGAAAAACAGATATGTCTGTGATCAATGCAGAAAACACAAAGATTCCAACTACCAATACTCGCAAGTACTACACAAACAACGACAATCAGTCCAGAGTAAAAAATAAATTTTTTACTAGGAAAAGTGAGAAATGTTTAGATAATGAGAGACCAGCAGAATTCACCCTAACCCATATTGAAAAAACGAAATCGATAGACGTTGATCGAAAGGGAATCTTGACAGTTTCCACTGAAGATCGGGCTAAAAAGGGATGCAAAGGTAGTATAATGATAGACAGTTATAAAGGAACTGCACTGGATGATATAGATGGCGTGATAGTGGATGTACAGAACCTCAATCTGATCAAAGAACAGATCAAGGCAGATCTGAGAGCTAGAAATGAGCTGAAAAACTTTGCGTGCAAATTGAAGATGAGTTGTATTGAGAAGTATCAGAAGAAAAATTTGTCATTCGACATGTTCAAGAAAATTGATTTGGCTTGCCTTGATGTTTTGATCTGGTTGAATGAAAATTCTGATTCATCTGCTTCTGAAAGTGATAAAAGATTGAACAAACTTCGTGAATATTGTTTAGACATTTTAATATTCTAATTTAGCTTCATGTAAATTAACAGATAAAATGTGATAAATTTGATTTTGTTTAGTGAGGCTACTAGGATAACTCGGTCTCAGAAAATTCGGTCTCATATTATAATGATTATACTTAACAACAATAATAGGAAAAAATGAAATTATGGATACTAAAATATATAGTTTATTTATTAAAAGCGGATAACATCATTAATTGTTGTAAAATGATACGTAACATTAGTAATTTTGACATGTTTTGATAATTAGTTAACATGAGATTTGAGCGGAAAATTCGGTTTCGGAATATCCACTCTGAGGTATAAATATGACTTATGAATCAGATGTAGCGGGGGATACAATAAAAATATGAGCTTCCAAAGAAAAATGATTTTATTTCAAGATAAATATGTCTTGCAAAAAAGTTAAATATTGACATACTGACAATCTGGACAAATTCTACGAGTTTATTCTACGAGTTCTCACTAAAGGGTTAATGCGTGGAAGAGAATTACTTTTATTATTATTTTTATTATCAAGCCAGCTAGAAAAAATTGGATATTGTGTCTTAAATTAGATTATAGTTATTTAAAAATATCTTTAAAATTCTTTAATAATCTTAACAATAAGAAACTTTTATTGAAACTACATTTTTTGGAATATTTATTAAAATAAGTAATGGTAATATAGAATTAATTACTCTTTCTACATATTTAAAATTCATTTATTCTTATTATTTTTGCTAAATTTATTTCTCACTATTTTCATTTCGTTTTGTCTTTGGCAACAAACTGTTCAGAATTGGGCAACACAGTGACTGTAAATAATGATAACAAGTCAGTTTTAAACTCCAGATAAGCAAGGGTTTCACGCAACCGTGCTGCCGATGTTTCAATTTTACTCCTAAATGTATGTAATTTACTATGAAACAATTTATTCAAGAATACAATAAAATGAATACACAAATAAGTATATAGAAGAGAAGATATAAATCTTTAAGGTATTCGAGGCCCCTGTTAAGCTCAAAAAAGGCTTCTAGGGCAACCTATATAAATGGAAATATTTATAGGCAAGATATACAAAGTAATAAAAAACTCATGAACTGTTGTTTAAGTTTATCTCCCTATACCCTATCACTCTACAGTTAAAACAATAATACCAATGAATACTCAGTAGAATGAAAAGAAAAATTCAGAAAGTTATCTTTTAAATTGAGGTAGTGACTAAACGCTCTTAATGTACTCAGGTAAAGCATTCCAAATAGATGGAATGACAAATGATATACTTGACTGACTCTTAGCTTTACGAAACAAGGGGACAATTAGATTTGAACCAAATCGCGTTACATACTGATGGTGATCTGAATGGGTTAATAGGTGGTTAAATAAATGAACAACCTTACGTATATTTGATATTTGTAGAGGTCCCCAAGTTTCAGAATAGATAGCTCTTTGAAGAAGGAAGAGGAGTGTACTCAGTACTCTTGCTTCCAAGTTACATAACTTATAGTCCTAACTCCTGACAGAGGCCTTTCGAAATAACGTTATTTCGAAATGAACATGACTGTATTTCTTTAAAATTTTTTTACTGAATAGCTTTAGTTCACAAGAGTGTCTAATGATGTTAATTGATTACATCCTCTCTTTTAACCGTACTCTGAAAAATAGTTCGATAAGATACCATAGCAAGAAATTATTGTTGTACTCAAAAGTTTATTATTCAATATGTAGTCATAGCTGTTTGTACATTTTTTTTATAATTCTTAATTTTCAGTTCCCCTTGTTTTAAATCATGTGATTTTGTCAAATCGGTTCTAGACTTTGTATCGCTAACAACCCAGATAGTGCTCTACATTTTACCCTCTTTTCGATTATCTGCAATAAGTCCATATTTTCTTAACGCTTTCATATTCTGAGTAATTGATAGACATTAATTAGATCAGGTATTGAATTATGGAAATAAAGAACGACCTATTATTTCTAGAGTTAGACTTGCTTTTAATATTCCCAAGTTTTCAGGTTTCAGTCTTCAGGGGAAACATTTATTGAAATGAAGCTACTTACAACCTACCTAGTCGTAATCATTATACATATCCTAACTTCTAATGTTTTTATAAACATTTAAATTTTACCTATCTTATTTACTCTAAGAACTATTTACTAAGGGGCTTCGCTTCGTATGCAATATTTAAAGTGTTATCCTACCCATGTGTATAATATGATACTAATTTTCTTCTATTTAAAGTATGCTAACATTGTTACAATACCTAACACTGTCAAAATTTAAAGTATGGCCTGTATCTCTATTATGCTTAAATATCTATGACTATTCTACTCTCTTAAACCTTTAATGTCTAACGTCCTTTGTGAAGGACATCAGAAAAACATCAAATGATTTCTAATTTATTCCATATAATCATATTCTGGCAATAAGAGCTGTACAAACAAATGTAGGCTATGCCACATTACAATCTTGAACTGCGCTAAGGACATTTAAGACTTAATACAAAAAAAATAAAAATGATTTTTGTTAGCATATTCTTTCTTAAAAAGGTTAACTATCTACTATTGATCTATCAAAAAAATGGCCTACATCATCTCTTGGTTAAGTACATTAGATTTATGTTCCTTAATCCTATCCCCTAACATTCTACCTATATTTCCTATCACAATCTTAACAAGCTAACTACAAAAAAATTGATGTAGTAGATATAGTACATTAATTTACTCTCCTTAATTTTCCACTCTACCCTTAACTCTTAAAACCTAGTTTCCTATAGTAGAATTAAATATGTTGCATGGCTATCAATAGACTATTTTAGAAACTAAGTAAATAAAACAATCAAAGGAATGACACATTCATGTATTTAATTAAAATACAGAGATTTTGAAAATGAAAAATTTATTGACATACCACTGATTTAGTGACATACCAAACTGATCTATTAATAATTATTAAAGAC
>CANNZV010004298.1:0-43664 GCA_947561585.1 Caprella mutica | reverse complement strand
TGATGATGTACTATCAGAGAAAAGAGTCACTGTGATGATGTACTATCAGAGAAAAGAGTCACTGTGATGATGTACTATCAGAGAAAAGAGTCACTGTGATGATGTACTATCAGAGAAAAGAGTCACTGTGATGATGTACTATCAGAGAAAAGAGTCACTGTGATGATGTACTATCAGAGAAAAGAGTCACTGTGATGATGTACTATCAGAGAAAAGAGTCACTGTGATGATGTACTATCAGAGAAAAGAGTCACTGTGATGATGTACTATCAGAGAAAAGAGTCACTGTGATGATGTACTATCAGAGAAAAGAGTCACTGTGATGATGTACTATTAGAGAAAAGAGTCACTGTGATGATGTACTATCAGAGAAAAGAGTCACTGTGATGATGTACTATCAGAGAAAAGAGTCACTGTGATGATGTACTATCTGACAAAAGAGTCACTGTGATGATGTACTATCTGAGAAAAGAGGCACTGTGATGATGTACTATCTGAGAAAAGAGTCACTGTGATGATGTACTATCAGAGAAAAGAGTCACTGTGATGATGTACTACCAGAGAAAAGAGTCACTGTGATGATGTACTATCTGACAAAAGAGTCACTGTGATGATGTACTATCTGACAAAAGAGTCACTGTGATGATGTACTATCTGAGAAAAGAGGCACTGTGATGATGTACTATCTGAGAAAAGAGTCACTGTGATGATGTACTATCTGAGAAAAGAGGCACTGTGATGATGTGCTATCTGAGAAAAGAGTCACTGCAATAATGCTAATATCACAATTCAGAGTTTTCTACTTTTCTATTATTTCCAAATCTTTAAAATTAGTTGTCAAAGATTAAATTTTTTTTTGGAAATGTGAATTTATTCAGTAATTCCACCACAGAAACACTTTTTTTGACTGTAAATATGCATGTGCATGTTTCTCCTTTTAGGTAGAACATATGCTCGATATTCATGTTTATTTTAAGCCGTAATAACGTACAGGGTCGTAATTAATAAATGCTAATAAAATATACAAGATAATTAAGGTATAAATATAATTAAAATATTATTGCAGTTTTGTTCATATTTTTTTGTTACTGAATTCATATTTTGAATGTTAAAAAATTAAGCCTAATTCAAAATTTCACACCTCACTGTCTTATTTTCCATGATTTGGTAAATGCCATAATACATTGTAAATATTAGTGTGTATGTATGGAGTCAGGAGTTACAATTATCAGAAAAATAACCAAGAATAATTTGGATATAAAATACTAAATTTATTTTGAGAAAAAAAAATGTAAGAAAAAAAAAAACCTCACATTATATCACATATGTTATTATATATAACGTATGAATAAATATATTTCGGTATATATATATACGTTTATATTTATTATATAGGAATGCAGTCAATATGTTACTAATTTCTCAGTTTCACTTCATTGCACAGTCAATTGATTAACAAAAACAATAGTTAGTCAATAAAGACTTCAGTTGCCTCTATTAGTGCTATAATAAATAAACTCCCAAAATAATAAAGTCTCCATATATTAACTGTAATATCACTAAAGTTTTTTAATAGACTCTTCCATTACTGTTTCTTATCGCCACTATTGTTTATTTATTTATAGATAGCTATCTTATTACAAACGGTTAATGTCAACCTTCTGATTAAACTGCAAGATATTTTATTCTATGTAAGTAACAAGAGATGAAAATGGTAAGTAAAAAAGATAAAACAATACATATGGTAAGTTACGAATTATCGGTCGGTTTCACATTTTCGGTTTTGAAAGAATAAACTATATAATAATTATTTTTTAATTATTTTAGTTGGTATCCATGATACCTACACGTATCATGGATACCAATTATAATAATTATTAAATAATAATTGCTATATTGTTTTTTTCTTATATGACCGAAGATGTGAAACCGACCGATAATTCGTAACTTACCCTACATGATACAGTTAGCCTCAGGTAATAATATGATATTGATACTCTTTTTAATTTGAAATATAAAGCATTTTATAAGATTATATATTTGCATATTAAGTATTTACATTAACTTTATTTTAGACGTAACTAAATACCTAGAGAATAATTTATGCTGGAGAACCCCAAGATAATCTTCTATGGCCCCACCATATTTTTCTCTCTTAATCTTCTATGGCCCCACCATAACTTTCTCTCTAAATCTTCTATGTGCCCACCATAACTTTCTCTCTTAATCTTCTATGACCCCACCATAACTTTCTCTCTAATTCTTCTATGATTCCACCTTAAATCTCTCTGTTAATCTTCTATGATCCCACCATAACTTTCTCTCTAAATTTTCTATGTCCCCACCATAACTTTCTCTCTTAATCTTATATGGCCCCACTATAACTTTCTTCCTGGGAGAGAATCACTTTCACCTCTTTCTCATCAAGATGTACCGACTGTGTCTAAATTTTTTATAATTTAGTAAAGATAAAGATTAATAAATTATAGATTGTGTTGCAGAAGTGTTGGTGACATTTCTAGTCCTCATATCTGCTGGACTATCATTGGTAGTAAGATGGTGCCACTTCAAAGATAAATTATATAAGTTTTTGAATGCTAAAGATTTCCTTGTGACTTTATTAACTTTAATAATCGTAATTTATTAAAATGATATACTAAATCAGCATCAATCCATAATTTAATATCAATAATGATTTAATTTACAGATTATAATTATTTTCTAATTTCTTTATGTGTTTAACCACTTAATTCAACTATTGGGATATAAATCAAATAAATCCAAAATATCCAATCAAATTTGGTAAATTCCTAGAGTTCCCGTCCCTATTTCATTTAGGGACGCGAACTAGGAACCGATCCACTTACCCCCTTCCCAGTTCACGTCTCTATCTGAAATAGGGACGCGAACTAGTAATTTACCCAGTTAATTATCATTACACTTCATTTTCCTCTTTTTGAAGTTCCTATATTTCAGACAAAAAATTATAAAAAAAATATTTTCATTACTCAATATCACAAGGTTTATACAAAGAGAGGGGCAACAACTGAGGAATTTTTTTATTTATTCGACCAAAATCCCTTACATTCTGAATATATTATACAGGAACATATATTTATGTTCATTACAAAACACTAAATGTATTCAAAGTAGGATATTTCGGGCAACCTAGAAGCAAAATCCGAAGAATTGTTCCGAATCTTTCGTCTCTGGCATCAAAAAGATCAAAGGAAGCAACAAGAAGAAATCAATCAGCGATAGGAAGATGTTTAGGTCTATGCCAGGCATAGGGATATAATCGATGGTGTTTTTAATTCATAAAGACGATAAATAATTCAACATAAGTTCAGTGATTATATATTATAGATTTTTAAATAATATAAACATTTCATTTCGTTGGCCATTCCCAATAAAAAATCCGGGCTAAAATATCTGTAATTAACTAATTATACGATCTATATTTAGCGTAATGGACAGTTAAATCAGATCTTCCGATTATAGATTTTACAATTAGTTATTTTTCTCTTGAGGGGAAAAAACACTATAGAAAAAAATACCAATTGAAATAATGTTTAAAAAAAACACTATAGATAATGTCACTCTTTAACTTAAAACGGAACAGCTAAACGTAGTTCATATATGTTATTACTTACATATTGTGAATATATAGTACGAATACAGCAATTCAAGAGTGCGTCCCTTAATTATTTTGTCAACCTATGTTATTATTAAGTACTAGTGTACTCGTGCCGTCAAAATGACAGCATTTTTTTATATCATTTATATGAACACTGATGTTGGTTCAATAATTATTATCCCTGACTTCGCTTTTACTCCAATATTTTCAACATTTCTAAATTCTATCTAAAGAGGTTATTGGCACCATTTTTTGAACTGATATCAGAATAATTTCTTATCCAGGCTATCAGCTGCTTGCCAAACGTATTATTAGGTTAGTGTGACGGACAGACAGACAGACAGAAGCTGCTCTCATTATAGCATTGATTTGATATTATTATTGGCAATTGTAAATGAATCAAATTTTAGTTATTGATCATTTAATTCTAAACCATCCCAATAATTTAACCATCATTCTCTTTTTTTTTTTTAATCATAGAACAAAAATATTCGGACAATTTTAAAAACTATTCGGTTAACAAAATAAATTATCCGATTTTTTTTAAATAGGATAAGTTGAAATAAATACAGTCCGTCATTTTGAATGGTAACTCGCTATCCCTTGAATTATTGACAATAACAAAACCGTAGAACAAAATCCATATGAAAAATTACAAAAAAAAAAAAAACATAGAACAAAATCCATATGAAAAATTACCAAATGAATCTCTGTTATTGTATCCAATACAGTCGCTGCATAATTCCCAATTTGATGCTCGAGATGCTATCTTCATCATCTGTTGAGCTGTTTAGATGATCCAGATTCTGCGGAGTGCGGGGAATCAAACGCTCCTTTCTGCTGACTCTGCATATTTTCTTTTGCTGATCTCTTCTTTGGCCACTGCCTCGACTATACTTCCTTTGAAAGAGATGTCTTCATTCATTCGGGGGGAAGGAAGGAGAAACCAGATTGTTAATTATGTAAAAAGAGAGAGCATGTTCTGAATGGAGGTAGTACAAGAAATTCAACATGACTTTGAAGTTATTTTCAACCGTACACTCTGATTAAAAATATAATGATATTTAATAACTGGTTTTTGTGTTTTTTATATATATTCATTCAGAATTTTGTTCTCAAAATCATTTTCAGAAGAGCACTATAAACAGTTAATAAACTATCATGCTATATAGTTTTAAGAAGAGTTAGTTCTTGTTGAACACCCTGTAGAGTGCCGCCCTAACTTTTCTCCTTTGCCTCAAATCTATAGCGATCTCCATGCATACTTCATAGCAATGATTGATATCGAACTCGTGGTTCACAAATGAGAGAAGTTTTATGTCCAAATTTGCATTTCATTTCATAAAAAGTTCACCAAATTTGTGTTACGTATGTTTAATATCAATTTTATGCAGATGGTACTTTCTACTTGTTAGCTGTTTATATATTATGTGAATTGTAGTTAGGTCATTTACGTAATTTGAAGGATATTATTATAAAAAAAATATAAATTAAAATACTTCATCGTTCCAATTAAAACAGGTTTACTTTCTTTTGGCCATATAAGAATTGAGAAAAATCTAATTAATAGTCTTTAGATTAAAATATGAACTAACGCTTTCTATACAATGGGCAAAATTCATTTCGAATCCCCAAAAAATTCTATTTTCACTTCTATTTTAAGTAAGTCTTACAAATTTTTTAAGTTATGATGTTACAGAAACTTTAGGCAAAAATTGAGGATCATCAAACTGGTAATCGTTTGGTGTACCTCAGGGAAGTATGCTTCGTTCTTAACTCTTTCTCATTTTCATTTGTGATTCATCAAGCTAATACCCTCATTGATTTTTATTTATTCTATTGTCTTTTAAATACGTCGTTAAAATAATTCAAAAGAGTTATTATTCAATACAATTATGCAGGTCAAAACAGTGGCTATGATACTAGCACAGAATAAGTTTTCCACCACATTTTAATTTTATCTTCTTGCTAAAATTTAACCAAGATTCCAAATATTGTTAAGATTTAACCCTCTTGATACCAGGGACTTAGGTCCCCTAATAACCTAAGTTATTCCTGAGATTTTATGAATTCTTAAGTTTGAAATTTGAGCATCTTTTAAGATTAACCTCGTTAAATAATTCGCATTAGTTATCAAGTTATGAGTATTTGAATTATCTGAAATAGTGAGGTAGTCATGTGTTTAAATAGGAGTGTTGCCATGTTGCGATTCAATTTGAGGCCTCACCTTTAAATGGAAGGCATTTATCACTGCATTCAGGGGGAAACACCTCCGACAAAGGCATAATTGGCTGCCTAAGGAGACCTCTTTGCATTCAACCCTCTAACTTATTGAATATCAAAACACAAAGCAGATGCATTTATTGTTCAAACAGGAGATTCTAAATTGCGTACCATTATTTGGAGTGTTCCATAAGCGAAGTTGTGGTTTCATAGTATTTCCTGTATATGTATTCCATGTGATGGAATATGTCGTGGAGGGAAAGAAAAACAAGGAGAGCATGAACTAGTGTTTGTTTGATGGTGAAATATTTATTGAAATAAAATAGTAATTCATTCTATATAAAAATAATTAGGTAGAGATTTCAAAGCAAACACTTGTTGAATGTTCAAAATATATATATCTAGATATTCATTCATATATACCTACCATTCATCATAAATTCATAATGTATGAATTCAGACGGTGACTCTATTTTGCACTTTTAGTACCTATATTTAGACAATTTGTTCGTTTTTTTTCTCTCTCATAATATATATTCCAAAGTGAAAGAATTAATATCTTCAAGAACATTTTATCGAATAATTATTCGTCTTAAAAACAATTCAGATGGCGTTATTTTATGAATCAATCGTGTGAATAATAGTTATAACTTTACATTAGCAAGGGGGAACTGACTGGATATTCTCAGCAACAAAAAAAAACGAATATAACATTTTAACTGCCCGAAATTGTTAACATTAGCAAATTAATTGCTATAGCTCTACTCACTGCATCTACACTAAAAACTTGACTTTAGCGATTAGGTCTTTCAATACGGATAACTTCAGAAAAGTCACCTGCATCTGATATCTTTGATGGAACTATATTCACACTAAAAACTGTGGAACTAATTTAGGATATTAGATGGCAGTCATTTAAATACTCATCAGGTTTGGTTTTTGTAAATGTTCTAATGGGACCAAAGGCATGCCTCGGCAATTCAATTTGCTGATGTAATTAGTTTCTTGCTCGAAGAAAATCTTTGAGAGAGTCTTTCACTTTTCCGTGTTTTAGTCTTTGTTTCTAATGACTGAATTAAACAGGTGGAAATCATGAGGGGGCAAATACTCTATTGTCGTAAGCGAACAATTTACCGAGTGAAAACTTTATAAGAGGGAATTATTCTGTGAGAAAGATAAATTAATTTTAACGAAAAAGTGAATTTTAATTAAAATAATAATGTGCTGTAAAATAATTATTTGTTTTGTTAGGCTTCCATACAGAATGAAGTTAATGCTTTATTTATAAAATAAAGTTAATGTTTACTATACATCAAAGTTGGAGTTTTAAATGGTATACATAAGAAATTAAGTAACTATTTTAATATATACCTTAAAGTATATGTTTTATAAACAATAAAGTCAATATTTTATAAATGATAAAGTTATTTTTATATACCATATATTAATTTAGAGAGAGAATAAGCAAACATGGAAATAATTCACCAGCACTCCCTTTGTTTATAATGTAAATATAAATATTTTTATTACTATATACTAAGTTTGCCTATTTTCTCATTCTGATGACCTCACTCCGTATTTTCTCATTCTGATGACCTCGCTCAGTATTTTCTCATTATGATGACCTCACTCCGTATTTTCTCATTATGATGACCTCGCTCAGTATTTTCTCATTATGATGACCTTACACCGTATTTTCTCATTCTGATGACCTTGCTCAGTATTTTCTCATTATGATGACCTCTATCCGTATTTTCTCATTATGATAACCTCTCTCCGTATTTTCTCATTATGATGACCTCTATCCGTATTTTCTCATTATGAGGACCTCTATCCATATTTTCTCATTATGATGACCTCACTCCGTATTTTCTCATTATGATGACCTCGCTCAGTATTTTCTCATTATGATGACCTCACACCGAATTTTCTCATTCTGATGACCTTGCTCAGTATTTTCTCATTATGATGACCTCTATCCGTATATTCTCATTATGATGACCTCTCTCCGTATTTTCTCATTATGATGACCTCACTCCGTATTTTCTCATTATGATGACCTCTATCCGTATTTTCTCATTATGATGACCTCTCTCCGTATTTTCTCATTATGATGACCTCACTCCGTATTTTCTCATTATGATGACCTCTCTCCGTATTTTCTCATTATGATGACCTCTCTCTGTATTTTCTCATTATGATGACCTCACTCCGTATTTTGTCCTCATGTTGCGTTTCATCCACGCCCTCAAAATGCCCGCATTGAACATCAGTTACACTTTAGTCCCATTCGAGTGAGGTGGTGCTGTGTCGGACTCCTTCTTCTTCTGTCAGAGATTTCTAGCTCCATCGTACAGTTGAAACAGAAGAAAATAAACAAACAGTTAGAAACTTCAACGGCAGAGATAATAAGGAGTTGGTTTTCTTCATTTAGAGGCAAGAACTTCTTTCGGTAAGTTAGAGGCAATATTTGTATTTGAACTTCACTGAAAATAAAAGACGCTTCTATTTGCAGGTTAGGATTTCTTTGAAATAAATCTTATATTTGGCTCTTAAAATCCTAGTGGTTTATAGTATGAAAATACAATGGATAATATAACAATATTTATATTGTAGCTTTTTTCTCTCTATTTATATCTTTTTTCAGAAAATTTTACTGTATTATTGAATTTTAGTTGAATTTGTACCTCACGATCAAAGTATATTTTATTTTACACATTTTAATCTGTTAAATGTAGAAGAGTTGTATATTAAAATGTATAAATTTTAATGATATAAATAAAAATACTCTGTTGCATGCAAATTAATAAATAGAAATCGAATTTGGTAACTTATTAAGTAGCGACAAATGTAACAAAAACATAAAACACTGTTATAGGTTTGAACAGTAATACCAATCGTTGGTACTTTCCTGTTACTTCCCTGTATTTTCCTATTGAAAATTATGAATATTTTCCTTGTATCATGACTACTGATTCAGCTCAGTTACTTCTAGGGTTGTGACAATATGCGTTAAAATCATAGATCCTGAGAAAATTATAGACGGAGAGAATTAAAGAGTATTGAATGGTTCTACACCAACGGTGTATAGTATTCGATACCATTTTATTTCGTCTATGATATTCCTAAGATCTATAATTTTAAACGCATATTGTCACAACCTCAGTTATTTCTATTCTCTCTCACCCCTTTCTTCATTTAAGAGAAGATATGAATAATATAAAATAGATATGAATAATATAAAATTGATATGAATAATGTAAAATAAATATGAATAATATAAAATAGATATGAATAATATAAAATAAATATGAATAATATAAAATAGATATGAATAATATAAAATTGATATGAATAATGTAAAATAAATATGAATAATATAAAATAGATATGAATAATATAAAATAGATATGAATAATATAAAATTGATATGAATAATGTAAAATAAATATGAATAATATGAAATAGATATGAATAATATAAAATAGATATGAATAATATAAAATTGATATGAATAATGTAAAATAAATATGAATAATATAAAATAGATATGAATAATATAAAATAGATATGAATAATATAAAATTGATATGAATAATGTAAAATAAATATGAATAATATAAAATAGATATGAATAATATGAAATAAATATGAATAATATAAAATAGATATGAATAATATAAAATAGATATGAATAATATAAAATAGATATGAATAATATTAAATAGATATGAATAATATAAAATAGATATGAATAATATAAAATAGATATGAATAATATAAAATAGATATGAATAATATTAAATAGATATGAATAATATTAAATAGATATGAATAATATAAAATAGATATGAATAATATAAAATAGATATGAATAATATAAAATAGATAGGAATAATATAAAATAGATATGAATAATATAAAATAGATAGGAATAATATAAAATAGATATGAATAATATAAAAGAGATATGAATAATATAAAAACACTCATTCGAATAATTGGCGGTGAAGAGAAGAGCATGGAAATTTATAACAAGTGGCAATGTGGAACTAACAGAAAGAGGATAAATGATACTTAGTTTCTATTGCGTCAATCATCATCAATTATATTTTGTGATAATATAATTAAAGCAAAACTTTCAGATATTGCTGCATTTAATCCACCAAAATAATGGTAAAAAATTCAAAATATTTAATTCTTTAATATAAGAATTTGTTGAATTATATTCGGTATCTACTATACATGGAAAAATATATATATATATTTGTTTAATTCAAATAGAGGTTGTGGGGGTAACAGGAAAGCATCAAAACGTTTAACAAAAAAGGTGAAAATATATAAAAATTAATCAATATAAATTCAATCTTGTCAAAATGTAATTCATATTTTTTTTCACCGGGATCCAACATTGGCCATATAAGGACAACATTTGCAGTATTGGGACAACATTGGCAATATTGGGACAACATTGGCAATATTGGGACAACATTGGCAACATAGGGACAACATTGGCAACATAGGGACAACATTGGTACAGCAGTGGCAAAATTGGGACAACATTCGGACAGCAGTGGCAATATTGGGACAACATTAGCAAAATTGGGACAACATTGGGACAGCAGTGGCAATATTTGGACAACATTGGCACAATTGGGATAACATTGGCAATAAAGGGACAATATTAGCAATATTGGGACAGCATTGGCAATATAGGGACAACATTGGCAACATTGGGACAACATTGGCAATATTGGGACAACATTGGCAATATTGGGACAAGATTGGTAACATTGGAACAACATTGGCAACATTGGGCCAACATTAGCAAAAACGGGACAACATTGGCAACATTTGGACAACATTAGCAATATCGGGACAACATTGGCAACATTTGGACAACATTAGCAATATCGGGACAACATTGGCAACATTGGGACAACATTAGCAATAACGGGACAACATTGACAATATTGAGACAACATTAGCAATATCGGGACAACATTGGCAACATTTGGACAACATTGGCAATAGCGGGACAGCAGTGTAAACATTGGGAATATTGGAACAACATTGGCAATATCAAGACAACATTGGCAATATTGGGACAACATTGGCTTGAGAATCATTCCTACCTGGGAATTATAAAAAAAACATACGAAAAAGAATAAGGAAACAAACTTTACTACACCTGACATAGCATACCCACACTCAGAGAAATTCTGATGCACCCAAGTGTTTCGAGTTCACCCTATGGCTTTGTCTCTAAAGCGAGACTCTTTAGTGCATCAAACTATAGTTCGGATGCGCTAAAGTGCATCAGTTCGATGCACTTTAGTGTCTTAGTTATAAGTTTGTTAAAATGATGAGAAAATAATTCTCGTCATTTCAGCAAAGGAAAATTTGAGACACTAAAGTGCATTGAACTGATGCACTTTAGTGCATCACCTGGGTGCATCAGTTGCAGTTGTTTATTTTTCTCAGTGTAGTTTATAATATTCTATCGAAAATTTTTACAATGTCTGACATCAACGTCGAGAATTTTCAAGGAAAGAAGGAAGATCAAATTAATTCAAATTTACTTTAAATTACAGTTGGATTAAATAAAATTTAACCTCGTAAGTAGATAATCTTTCCATCGTTGATTTCAATTTTCAATCAATAACTGACGATTGTGAAAATAATGTAAAAATAAAAAATAAAAACTATTACAGATATTTAGTAAAGTGATATGTCAATAAATATTCTTTTAGTCAATATTTTCTATTTAAAACAAGAATAATAAATAAATGGCTTTTTCTCTTTTGAAAATTATGAATAAATTTAAATGTATTCTTCCTTCTGATTCCAATGGAAGTTTATTGCATGTAATAAAATATACATTTACTATTCCTTGCTAATGGTAATGATGAAATAATGTTATTTGATAATGCACCGAGACAATATTAATGAGTAACGATATCATTAAATTGAAGCGAAGTCTGACTCAAGAAAATAAATTGAGTTAATCTCTATTGATGATATAAATCGGAGTGATTGAAGAGAAGCAGAATAATGTACTGCTGTTGTGTGGCTGGTGTATTAGACTGGGTGTGTTAGATAGTGAAAAAATAAATACTGTATTGAACTTACCTGGTGGAATATACCAAGTGGAATTTGCCGGAAAGAATATACCGAAGTGGGATATACAGGGATAGAATATACCGGGATGGAATATACCAGAGGAATATACCTGAGGGAATGTACCAGAGGAATATACCCGAGGAAATATATCTAGGGTGGAATATACATTGGTGGAATATACCCGAGGAAATATATCTAGGGTGGAATATACATTGGTGGAATATACCAGGGTGGAATATACAGGGGTGGAATATACCGGGGTAGAGTTTAATGGGATGAAATATACCGGGATGGGATATACAGGGGTGGAAAATGCCGGAGTGGAATATACCGGGGTGGAATATACTGGGGTGGGATATACAGGGGTGGAATATACCGGAGTGGAAAATGCCGGAGTGGAATATACCGGGGTGGAATATACTGGGTGACACACACAGGGGTGGGATATGCAAGGGTGGAATATACCGGGTTGGAATATACCGGGTTGGAATATACCGGGGTGGAATATACCGGAGTGGAAAATACCGGAGTAGAATATACCGTGGTGGAATATACCGTGGTGGAATATACCGGGGTGGAATATACCGTGGTGGAATATACCGGGGTGGAATATACCGTGGTGGAATATACCGGGGTGGAATATACCGTGGTGGAATATACCGGGGTGGAATATACTGTGGTGGAATATACCGGGGTGGAATATACCGTGGTGGAATATACCGGGGTGGAATATACCGTGGTGGAATATACCGGGGTGGAATATACCGTGGTGGAATATACCGGGGTGGAATATATCATATACTCGCTATTTTATATGGTATCCATGATACATGCAGGTATCAAAGATACCAAATAAAATAAACAGTTAAAAAGTCAAATAATATACTTTTTTAAATGAACGTAAATGTGAAACCGTTCGATAACATGGAACTCACCCTAACATTTCAGGTGCAATAGAAAAGTGTATTTAAAGCAGGATGTCACATTTCACTGTCTAAATCTATTAAATTATTCTCACTTTAACAGCTTGAATATTTCACCTGTTTGCTAGCTAAGTAGTTAAGTTAGGTGAAAGTAGGCACACTGATTAGCAGACCTACAGTTTGTGTACTGTAGGCAACTGATGGCCCAAAGATATGCCTACAGTAGACTTAAAGTATGCCTACAATGAAACAATTTATTTGTGAAAAAGGTAATTACAAATTGGACACAAAATCTTAAAGTATGTCTACTGTATGCCTACAGTATTCTTACTGTAGGCATACAGTAGTCTTGTAGTAGACTCACAGTATGCCTACAGTAAGTCCACTGTAGGCATAATTTAGGTCTGCTGTAGGTCTGCATACAGTATGCTTACCAATGGCGTTCGACTTCACTCGCTTTAATTTATAATGTAGTTCCCTTGTAATTTCTCTCTTTGAATTATAAATGAAATGACGCATATGATTATTTATGAGAGGGTAATCGAAAGCTTAATGATTATTTAATTGATTATTTATGAGTGTTTGATTAAAATCTTAATGATTATTTAATTGATTTTTATCTACAGTCACATTAATTAATTTTCAATTACCAAATAGAATTAATTAATATGTCGGAGTAATTATTTTAAACGTAAATAGAAATTAATTAATATGTATTAATTGATTTCATATAAACAATTAGAGTGATAATGTGCTTAACTTATTATTCTCCATTTAATTCAGCAAAATAATGAAACAATTGACTAGGAAATATTAATATAAACTATAAATATAAACTATTAATATAAACTATAAATATAAACTATTAATATAAACTATTAATATAAACTATTAATATAAACTATTAATACAAACTATTAATATAAACTATTAATATAAACTATTAATATAAACTATTAATATAAACTATTAATGTAAACTATTAATATAAACTATTAATATAAACTATTAATATAAACTATTAATATAAACTATTAATATAAACTAGTTAATATAAACTATTAATATAAACTATTAATATAAACTATTAATATAAACTATTAGTATATGATAAACAATGCATACCTGAACGTAAAATAATAAATTTATTATTCAGACTTTATATTTTTTTTCTGTGGGGCTCCTAATTTTTTTAAATGAGAATCAATTATCAATTATGGTTATAGGGTAAGTTCCGACTTATCGGACACTTCCACATTTTTTGGACACGCAATAAAAATACATAATAAAGAACAACTATTTTTTTTTCTGTCCGAAAATGAGGAACTGTCCAATAACTCGAAGCTTACCCCATATGTAACTCCATGCAGTGTAGAGATAAATCAAATCTGAGCTATTTTCCGTTTCGAAATGACAGTATTTCAAATAAGGTTTTTCTCCTTTCCTGCTAATAATAGAAAATTACACAGTGCGATTTACTGAAAGAATTTCCTTTTATTTGCTTTGAATTGTCGATTGACTGAACAGAACTTACTCTTTTATTTCAATGGCATTCTTTTATTTAATTTAACATGTATAAAGAAAGATTTTTATGAAAGAAAGATTTTTATAAAAGAAAGATTATTATAAAAGAAAGAATTTTATGAAAGAAAGATTATGAATTATATTAAATGGTATCATTAATGTTATAATATTCTAAATTTCATTTCAAATTTGATATTACTCAGAAATTAGCATTAATTAAATTTTCAATTAGATTTTAAAAAGTCTAAATTCTATCATATGGTATTCAAACTTTCTTTTAATAAAAATTAATATCAATTCATTAGAAATATAAAGTATAAAACTCTTAAAACGTTATATTTCGAGTATTTAGTTTATTATTTTATCTATAATTTCATTATGAATTAAATACAGTTATTCGTTTTATATTCATAGAAAATATTATAAAATAAGATAAAATATAAATATTTACAATTCCACTTTTCGATATAAAATTACTAATAAAAGTAAGTTAAATATTCTTAGTAATTACCGTAGACTTTTTGATGAGGTATTCAAACAGTATAAGAATATGAATGAAACTTAACAAAAAAAAATTTCATGTAAATACGATAATAATAATAATTACATATCAATCAATTTTGAATCTATTAAAAATAATAATCTTATAATTAGAATATTTAAAAATTATTCACAAATTACTTAAAATCTGCATAACAATTTGCTTCAAAATATTTTTTAATAATAATATAACTAGACTACATTAATTTTAATTTTTGATGATATCATACAATTATTAAATAACTATTTATTATCTAATTTATTTATTATTATTAATTACTCATTTTTCTGATATGATAGAATCATTTGAAGGAGGTTTTTAATTTTTTTTTGTGACAAATTTAGAAAAAAAATTGTTATGTGCAAATTTTCCTCTTCTTAGAGTATTGCCATTTTCCTCTTCTTAGAATGTTGCCATTTTCCTCTTCTTAGAGTGTTGCCATTTTCCTCTTCTTAGAGTATTGCCATTTTCCTCTTCTTAGAGTGTTGCCATTTCCCTCTTTTCAAAGTGTTGCCATTTTCCTATGCCTAAAGTGTTGCCATTTTCCATATCGGGCAAAATTCACCAGATTTCCCTCTAAAATGAATAGCTATTAGAGGATAAATTATGAGAAGATCGGCTTGGAGGCAAGATGCTGAGGGAATTTTAAACCAGAGTGCCAATGCAGCAAAGGACTTAAGGGAAGGGACTTAAGGAAAGGGACTTAAGGAAAGGGACTTAAGGAAAGAGACTTAAGGAAAAGGGACTTAAGAAAAAAGAACTTTAGGGAAAGGGACTTAAGGAAAGGGACTTATGGAAAAAGGACTTAAGGAAAGGGACTTAAGGAAAGGGACTTAAGGAAAAGGGGACTTAAGGAAAAGGGGACTTGAGGAAAGGGACTTAAGGGAAAGGGACTTAAGGAAAAGGGACTTAAAGGAAAGGGACTTAAGGAAAAGGGACTTAAAGGAAAGGGACTTAAAGGAAAGGGACTTAAGGAAAAGGTACTTAAGGGAAAGGGACTTAAGGGAAAGGGACTTAAGGAAAAGGGACTTAAAGGAAAGGGACTTAAAGGAAAGGGACTTAAGGAAAAGGGACTTAAAGGAAAGGGACTTAAAGGAAAGGGACTTAAGGAAAAGGTACTTAAGGGAAAGGGACTTAAGGGAAAGGGACTTAAGGAAAAGGGACTTAAAGGAAAGGGACTTAAGGAAAAGGGACTTAAAGGAAAGGGACTTAAGGAAAAGGTACTTAAGGAAAAGGGACTGAAGGAAAAGGTACTTTTATCACATTCCCTTTAATCACATTCCCTCTCATCACATTCCCTTTCTTGACATTCCCTTTCCTCACATTCCCTTCCATCACATTCCCATTCATCACATTCCCTTTCATCACATTCCCTTTCATCACTTTCCCTTTCATCACATTCCCTTTCATTACATTCCCTTTCCTCACATTCCCTTTCATCACATTCCCTTTCACCAGTAAGTGTCAAGTGGCACATTAAATAAAAAGTACAGCTAATAATGTTGACGCGCTTTTCAAATTAATTCCAACTCCTTCAATTAATTCCGATTTATCAGTCGGAGTTGCATTGGAATCTATCGGGAGTTATAGCATTTAGAAAAATTATTCTTAATCATGTGATTAAAGGTTTATTTAAGATTAATTAATATGTAAACAAATTAAGAGGTTGCCATTACATACGCAATGTTACTTATATTTAATCACATAAGCTTTATTTTGGTATTAGTGACCTCAAATGATATAGAAATTTATACAAATTGATGTTTTATCAATTGATGTATTATATTATCCCTTTATGCCCCAGGTTGACGTATATGTCCCCTTTCAAGTGGTCTGCTTTGATCGATTTTACCTCAAACGATTAGTCAAACACCTTTTTACGCTTGCATTCATTATATCACATATGTACGCTCTAATGGGAAACACAAATGTAATTTATATTTTTATTCAAAATGATGTAGAAAAATCTTATTCAATATATTTAAATCTTCTATATATTACCAAGATATCATAAAAACTAATTCACATTCAAGGAAATCTGTGGTATAAAGAGTTTAATTATAAAAAAACTATCGTTTCTTTTTAAATTTGAATTTAAATAAAGCGCAATTTTTTGCTCTAGATTAGGTACCGGTTGATAATATTTTGTTCAGTTTTCCTATGATTCATTCTGCTGAGGTAATTTTGCACCACGTTCACTTACTAGAGCTTATTTTGCTCCACACTGACTAAGTTATTAGAGCTTATTTTCGCGCCATGAAATTGGGTAGCTTGATAATGTGAGGGCTAGGACATAACACACGGAGGCAGATTGGTGACAGAAAAACAACTTCTGATATCACCTCACACTAATAATAGGGAGTGTGTAACTTTGCTGTGTAACATGCTACTCTAATAATAGGGAGTGACGGTGTGTAGCGGTACTGTGTAACATGCTACACTTATAATAGGGAGTGACGGTGTGTAGCGGTACTGTGTATCATGCTACACATATAATAGGGAGTGACGGTGAGTAGCAGTACTGTTTAACATGCTACACTTATAATAGGGAGTGATAGAGAGTAGCAGTACTGTGTAACATGCTACACCTATAATAGGGAGTGATAGAGAGTAGCAGTACTGTGTAACATGCTACACCTATAATAGGGAGTTATAGTGAGTAGCAGTACTGTGTAACATGCTACACTTATAATAGGGAGTGATAGTGAGTAGCAGTACTGTGTAACATGCTACACTTATAATAGGGAGTGATAGTGAGTAGCAGTACTGTGTAACATGCTACACTTATAATAGGGAGTGATAGTGAGTAGCAGTACTGTGTAACATGCTACACTTATAATAGGGAGTGATAGTGAGTAGCAGTACTGTGTAACATGCTACACTTATAATAGGGAGTTATAGTGAGTAGCAGTACTGTGTAACATGCTACACCTATAATAGGGAGTGATAGTGAGTAGCGGTACTGTGTAACATGCTACACTTATAATAGGGAGTGATAGTGAGTAGCAGTACTGTGTAACATGCTACACATATAATAGGGAGTGATAGTGAGTAGCAGTACTGTGTAACATGCTACACTTATAATAGGGAGTGATAGTGAGTAGCAGTACTGTGTAACATGCTACACTTATAATAGGGAGTGACGGTGTGTAGCGGTACTGTGTAACATGCTACACCTATAATAGGGAGTGACGATGTGTAGCGGTACTGTGTAACATGCTACACCTATAATAGGGAGTGACGATGTGTAGCGGTACTGTGTAACATGCTACACCTATAATAGGGAGTGATAGTGCGTCCACGGTTATTTCTACCTGGGACAATTCGTCCACGAAATGCTATATTTTATATTATATTTAAAATGTGTATATATTAAAAATTATTCATCATTAATATATATATTGTACAATATAAAAGTAGAAAACACTCTTTATTGATGGTAATTAGAAGTCCATGATTTTTGCTTTATTTCTTCTTGCAATCTTTTTCTCCTATAGACTGGTCGGTAAAAGGAAAACAACCGAATACTTTTTTAATGATATAAAGGCAGGACTAACTTTTTCCACAGCCTGGTCTTAGATAATATGTAATGTATAACTAGTACATCTAGCAATTATTGCAAGTGTAGCAAGTGTATCCGGTAAGTATCACTAGCATAGCAAGTGTATCTAGCTAGTGTAGCAAGTTTATCCAGTAAGTATCACTAGCATAGCAAGTGTATCTAGCTAGTGTAGCAAGTTTATCCAGTAAGTATCACTAGCATAGCAAGTGTATCTAGCTAGTGTAGCAAGTTTATCCAGTAAGTATCACTAGCATAGCAAGTGTATCTAGCTAGTGTAGCAAGTTTATCCAGTAAGTATCACTAGCATAGCAAGTGTATCTAGCTAGTGTAGCAAGTTTATCCAGCAAGTATCACTAGCATAGAAAGTGTATCTAGCTAGTGTAGCAAGTTTATCCAGTAAGTATCACTAGCATAGCAAGTGTATCTAGCTAGTGTAGCAAGTTTATCCAGTAAGTATCACTAGCATAGCAAGTGTATCTAGCTAGTGTAGCAAGTTTACCCAGCAAGTATCACTAGCATAGCAAGTGTATCTAGCTAGTGTAGCAAGTTTATCCAGCAAGTATCACTAGCATAGCAAGTCTATATGTCTCAGTATCGCCCCAGTAATTGAGTTTCTTAACTTTTGCCAGATATGTACCGATAACAGTCAGATATGCAGCAGATGGCTCAGATAGAATGGAGTTAAACTCTAATCATTGTAGTACTTTACTCCTGCAAATGCACCAACTTAAATTAAACTATATTGATTGCTTGTAATAGACAGCTATGTTGTGAACAGTAAATGCTTGGTCATTGCTAGTTGTTTGTGATATTGTGCAATATAAATTAATGAAATGGGATATATTTTAGTGGAATTTGTAATTCTTGGATAAAATTAAAATGTGATGTACACTACCACCATTAGAAAATTGCGTTATTTTAAATTAATTTTAAAGTTAGTTAGGTATATTTCTAAGTAAAATGATATTATAAATATTTTTATTATTTATTAAAATGATTGCCTACCTAACTACATTGATCCTAATATTATTCCCTCAACCAATATTAACCAAGTTAATAACGTTCCTAGCGTTTCAATTAATGAAATGTAGTTCAATTTTTCCACCAGAGAGTCATTTTGTAGGCAGCAGCTTTTCCTATTTCTCGGATGTAAACAGTTAAAGCACTTAAGTAATTCCCCACCCGACTATTGGGTGCACTTTTCAAGTACATCTCGCAGCACCATAACTGCTACAATGAATTTCTCTAAATGTGTTTGGCTCATTAAAGCGAGGTGGTGAAACTGGTAACTTAAGTTGCTTCTACAGCTCCCAGGGGATGGATTAAGATTGTCTTTTTATGTTGATTTCAAATTTACTTGGTTTAAATAGTACTGAAAATGAAATATAAATCTGGTTTATAAAACCGATCTGTTCTGAATTCGTCTGGAAAGAAAATTGTTTAAAAAGAAATCAGTTTATATGAAAATGAACCCAGAAAGGAAAAATAAACCTAGGGTAAATTACGAATTATCGGTCAGTTTCACATGTTCGGTCATATAAGAAAAACGATATTATAATTGCTATTTTATTTTAATTTTAGTTGGTATCCATGAAACCTGCGATACCAACTAAAATTAAAATAAAATAACAATTATAATATCGTTTTTTATTATATGACCGAAGATGTGAAACTGACCGATAATTCGTAATTTATCCTAATCTATTTCCCCAAATACAGTTGTAATGAAGATATACACTTTTCATCAATATTGTTAAATGGTACAATACACATATTATTCAGCTTATAATTATCGCATATAAACAATAAAGCCTCTCAATCTGAAATTCTAATTTCCTGAAGGTTTCATTCTGGATGGGGTTTCTACATTCGAAGTTCATTTATAAACTCTGATTTCTGGACTCTAATCCGAAACCAAACCACTGAACTCGTCCGAAACTTTGTCCCTAGAAACGTTCAAAACCACTCTAAGTTTCCTTGCTCCAGTCTACCTAGATAGGATCAATGGAGAATACCATATAAGATGAATAAAATAGATGATATCGAACCTATTATAGAACCCATCAGTGGGAATGAATTCCTGTTTGTCGAATAGCGGAATAATAAACTCTTAATAGGTGTAAATCGATTGAAAACTAGACTTTTTAAAGATGATATTTATTATTTCTTGGCTGCTCTAAAATTAAAACTTTAAGTAGTTTAATGAGGCCATGAATAAATAATATGCTCTTAACATCATTAATTAATGTAACTATATAACTTAAAAATTCAAACAGAATTAGAACTAATATTTCACGAAAACGCTTCATAAATCATGTAAGAATTATGAAGGAAGTACAGCATGATAATTAAATATTATGGCGGTTGATGGAAACTACTCAACAATAGGATAAGTAACATGGCGGTTGATGGCAACAATCAGCAGTAGGATAAGTATACAGGGCGGTTGATGGCAACTACTCAACAACATATTAAGTATTATAGCGGTTGATGGCAACTAGACAAAACCTTGATAAGTATTATAGCAGTTGATGGCAACTAGACAAGACCATGATAAGTATTATGGCGGTTGATGGCAACAACTCAACAATAGGATAAGTTTTATAGCGGTTGATGGCAACTAGACAAAACCATGATAAGTATTATAGCGGTTGATGGCAACTAGACAAAACCATGATAAGTATTATAGCGGTTGATGGCATCTAGACAAAACCATGATAAGTATTATAGCGGTTGATGGCAACTAGACAAAACCATGATAAGTATTATGGCGGTTGATGGCAACAACTCAACAACATGATAACCATTATGGCGGTTGAAAGCAACAACTCAACAACATGATAACCATTATGGTGGTTGATGGCAGCAACACAACAATAGTATAAGTTTTAAGGCGGTTGACGGCAACTATTCAAGAATATAGATAAGTGTTTTGGCGGTTGATGGCAACAACTCAACAATAGGATAAGTGTTTTGGCGGTTGATGGCAACTAATCAACGCCCTATCTGCAATACCTCCTTTTATCAAATTAAATACATGCATATACATAGCAGAAAAATGAAGACACTAGACGGACTTAAAAATTGCAATAGTAATCGTATTTTACTAAATCAATAATATAATATGAGTGGCTTCTGTCTGTCTGCCTGTCTGTCTGTCTGTCTGTCTGTCCGTCCGTCACACTAACCTAATTATACGTTTGGCAAGAAGCTGATAGCCTGGATATAAAATTATTCTAGCATCAGTTCAATAAATGGTTGCGATAACTAAATTAAATTTTATTTTATTGAGTGGGAAATATCGGAGTAAAAGCGGAATCAGGGATGGAAAATGTTACTTAAATTAAACTTTTATTATTGTCCTTAAAATTTATATAATAAAATTGCGTCATTTTTGACGGCACTGGTTTATTTTTGAGCAATGTAAACATTTAATATTCATTTATGATTCTAATTGTAAGAAAGGTAAAAATACCAAAATCTTTCAAAAAATATACACTAAAGAAAACGAAGGAACAAACTATATATTCTTCAATGCCTCTAACCAAGTCCTAGGCCGAGTTATCAAAATGAGATTTGTAACTACACTTACTTAGCATTCAGGAAAATCTCACTTATTCTGCATCCATTCCATGTCATTCCAAGTATTGCCTCTGGAGCATTTGGCACAGCATTGGAGCATTGTAATTCTGTTTCCACATTCCAGTCATATCAAACGCTGATGGTATTTCGAGTCTCTGAATTCTGGCTATGCAGATTTTTACACTGAAGAGCTTTGTCATCCAATTGAGAAGTGTCAAAGCCATTCAGAATTAAGTCTTAAATGGTTACCAACTATACTACCTGCAGTAATAATTCGAATAACGATTAGGTAGTGGAATATTGTGTCAAAAAAAAATTCGAATTTTGTTGAAGGTTTTTTATGAAGGGATTTAAAAAAATCAAAATGAAGTTATTATGTTTTAGGATAAAATATAATCAAAATTTGCTCAAATCGGCAATTATAAACAAACGATCTAACGATTAAATTTATTTTTGATTGATAAATATTTCAACTCATATCTGCTACCACTTAATTAAAGAGAAGAATTAAATATTATTAAAATAGCGTCTTGTCGGACTAGCCGGATGGTCGCAATGAAAATAAATCATATTCAGTGGAAAATAAAGTTTCCAGACGGAAAACTTATCCTCCGCCGATTATCAACTTTCGGCGTCGATTTTATTCGAAAGTTTCGAATTAGAATATTCGAAATCGTATTCATAATAACTGATGGGCGAAATATATCATTGGACATAAACCGAAACTTACTTTATTTGAATATCCATTGCTTCATTACGGTAAAAAAAACTGACATTATCCGAATCGAAAAACACAACTGGTATCGAAATTTCATTTAAGGGTTTAAAAAATAAGAATGGTGAGGAATCTTCTAATTCTTTAATAAAGGCTGCATTTTAGTTTTTAAATCTGTAGCCATTATATAGACTGTTAGGCGTAATTACTGAACTTGGAGCAGATATATCGGTTTTTCTTCATAGAGTTTTTATGGAGGGAAGTGTAAGAATTCCTATAACACGGACACTGTCTACAGAACTTATTTTTGAGCTGGAAAATACACTTCAGAGTCTTCTTATGTTTATAATGAAAGAAGTAATTTAAAATAATTTATAGTATAATATTACATACTAGTGTACTTTCCCGTTAAAAATAACGGGTCATCATCAATACCAATTTATTACCCGTTATTAGGTTACTTTTAACGAATTCAATTGAAATTAAATTTTCTGCATAGTCTAATTTATAGATAAAATACATTCAAAAATTGAATAGAAACATGATATTAAAATACCAAGTCAATATATTCCCGTGCGTACCATAGTTACATTCTTCATGTTTAATACCCGTAGTGTAAAAGCGGACACCAAATAAATAAATAAACAAATCAACACTCTAAGGAAATTATTAGTATGGATAGATTCTAATGTAGTGCAGTATAATGTTACATATTCTAATGTAGTAAATTAATGATATTACTCTACTCAACATGATTCATAATTATATATTTTGATTAAACGTCATAGTGGAATATAAAATATATTTAACTATTAGATAAGATAAAACCCTTCAAAATATTCTAATTAAATTATTAATGTGTCCAAAGATCTAAATGATATAAATTCAATTAATTCACAAAATATGTTTATATATTATGGTTATCTATAATGAGTTCCCAATTATTTAAATTAATTACAATTTAACATTAAATTCTTCAAGCTATAGGGTAAGTTCCGAATTATCGGTCAGTTCCACATCTTCGGTCATATAAGAAAAAACGATATAATAATAATTATTTCACTTGGATTGGTTGAGTAAAAACAACCAACCCGGGTTGGTTGTTTTTACTCAACCAATCCAAGTGAAATAATTATTATTATATCGTTTTTTCTTATATGACCGAAGATGTGGAACTGACCGATAATTCGGAACTTAACACACAATGTAAGTTATTATACTGTATAAAAGAGAGTACTCAAAAAGAACTAAGATAAGCTGCCTAATCCAAATGAGTAGCAAGGAACATTCTCACTAAATTGCCTATTAAGCTGATTTAAAATAGACTTAATTAACAGTGGAATTAAGTGCGTTAATGTATATTTACTTTTCTACCTTCTATTGTTTAGTTAAGTTAAACAACATATCACAGTTCCTGTCGCTCTGGTGATTCAGGGTGGGGGTTATCTCTAAGAGGAGTGAATGTCATCATTTTAACTGAGTAATATTTTTATTTGTCTGAACAGTTCACCATTTCTAAATTATATAACATATGATAACATGTTAAAAATACGGCTATAGAATCAGTTACGTATTTACGTACAGTTACGTATTCCCGTACAGTTACGTATTCCCATACAGTTACGTATTCTCGTGCAGTTACGTATTCCCATACAGTTACGTATTCTCGTGCAGTTACATATTCCCGTGCAGTTACGTATTCTCGTGCAGTTACGTATTGCCGTACAGTTACGTATTCCCATACAGTTACATATTCCCGTACAGTTACGTATTCTCGTGCAGTTACGTATTCCCGTACAGTTACGTATTCTCGTGCAGTTACGTATTCCCGTACAGTTACGTATTCTCGTGCAGTTACGTATTCCCGTACAGTTACGTATTCTCGTGCAGTTACGTATTCCCGTACAGTTACGTATTCTCGTGCAGTTACGTATTCCCGTGCAGTTACGTATTCTCGTGTAGTTACGTATTCCCGTACAGTTACGTATTCTCGTGCAGTTACGTATTCCCGTACAGTTACGTATTCTCGTGCAGTTACGTATTCCCGTACAGTTACGTATTCTCGTGCAGTTACGTATTCCCGTACAGTTACGTATTCTCGTGCAGTTACGTATTCCCGTACAGTTACGTATTCTCGTGCAGTTACGTATTCCGTGCAGTTCCGTATTCTCGTGCAGTTACGTATTCTCGTGCAGTTACGTATTCTCGTGCAGTTACGTATTCTCGTGCAGTTACGTATTCCAGTACAGTTACGTATTCTCGTGCAGTTACGTATTCCAGTACAGTTACGTATTCCCGTACAGTTACGTATTCTCGTGCAGTTACGTATTCCCGTACAGTTACATATTCTCGTGCAGTTACGTATTCCCGTACAGTTACGTATTCCGTGCAGTTCCGTATTCTCGTGCAGTTACGTATTCTCGTGCAGTTACGTATTCTCGTGCAGTTACGTATTCTCGTGCAGTTACGTATTCCAGTACAGTTACGTATTCTCGTGCAGTTACGTATTCCAGTACAGTTACGTATTCCCGTACAGTTACGTATTCTCGTGCAGTTACGTATTCCCGTACAGTTACGTATTCTCGTGCAGTTACGTATTCCCGTACAGTTACATATTCTCGTGCAGTTACGTATTCCCGTACAGTTACGTATTCTCGTGCAGTTACGTATTCTCGTGCAGTTACGTATTCCCGTACAGTTACGTATTCTCGTGCAGTTACGTATTCCCGTACAGTTACGTATTGCCGTGCAGTTACGTATTGCCGTACAGTTACGTATTGCCGTACAGTTACGTATTGCCGTACAGTTACGTAATGCCGTACAGTTACGTAATGCTGTACAGTTACGTAATGCCGTACAGTTACGTATTCGGTATTCCCGTACAGTTTCGTTATTTCGAACAGTTACGTATTCCCGTACAGGTACATATTCACATTCACTTGTTAATTCATGTCTAAACTTTTTCTTTATTAACATAAATGTTAAAAAGATTAAAGTAAACACACATTGTGACACGTTAAATTAAACTGGCAGAATATTTAGTGGGAGGTTTAACATCTGCTTCAGAACCAAAGAACATAACTCTGACGTCCACAGTGTGTTATTATTATACGTAAGTACCAAACGGACAAACAATTGTAATGGTATGAATAACGTAACCCTACAGCTCGTAATATCGTAAGTACGTTTTGCATGCAGCGATTGTAATCGCTGCATGCAAAACGTAACTTTAGTCTTAGGTTCAAATAACCACTGATGTATCAATGATATCAATTCACTAGCTTGTACCTCTTCTCTCTTCAATTTAATTCCCTTCAGCAAAAGTTGCTCACTCAATCAGCATTTCAATTTGGCTGACAGCTTCATTTAACAACTTTAAGCCAAAGAACTTTCTCTATAAGAAATGTTCACTTTTTGCCCTGTTCCAGAGAGGGTTTGTCCTAAGGTAGCCAAGTGACTGCCTCATTACCATTCCTGATTCACTTCTGATCACCATTAGCCCTTTTTATTCACTTCTCTCGGTCTTCTACTACATATAGACACTTAAGGTAACTAGTGATTAATTCTAATCAAGTTCGACTACTTTGATCATTTGATTATCCACACCCGTTTGGTATTTTGATCTTTTTATATTATTATCCTTAAGTATTTTTGTGTTTTTAAGACCAATTTCGTTATTCATTATTTTATAATTTAATCTTACTAACTATTCGGTTATTGAAACGTTTTTAGTAATTTGATATCCGTATCAATTTCAAAATTTCAAATTATCATTAATTTGATCTTCCGTTTTTTGATACTTTAATTATCAATTAATGATTTTGAAAAACGCTTTTGTTATATTTCTTATATCCTTCAACTTTATTTTCATATATCTCATTTTTCGACCAGTTTTATTTAAAAGTATTAACTATTTCTAAATATAACTATTCCACACTTGTTTCATTCCTATTGCTCTTAACTACTCTACACTTGTTTCATTCCTATTACTCTTAAGTACTCTACACTTGTTTCATTCCTATTACTCTTAAGTACTCCACACTTGTTTCATTCCTATTACTCTTAAGTACTCCACACTTGTTTCATTCCTATTACTCTTAAGTACTCCACACTTGTTTCATTCCTATTACTCTTAACTACTCTACACTTGTTTCATTCCTATTACTCTTAAGTACTCTACACTTGTTTCATTCCTATTACTCTTAAGTACTCTACACTTGTTTCATTCCTATTACTCTTAAGTACTCCACACTTGTTTCATTCCTATTACTCTTAACTACTCTACACTTGTTTCATTCCTATTACTCTTAAGTACTCTACACTTGTTTCATTCCTATTACTCTTAAGTACTCTACACTTGTTTCATTCCTATTACTCTTAACTACTCTACACTTGTTTCATTCCTATTACTCTTAAGTACTCTACACTTGTTTCATTCCTATTACTCTTAAGTACTCTACACTTGTTTCATTCCTATTACTCTTAAGTACTCTACACTTGTTTCATTCCTATTACTCTTAACTACTCTACACTTGTTTCATTCCTATTACTCTTAACTACTCTACACTTGTTTCATTCCTATTACTCTTAAGTACTCTACACTTGTTTCATTCCTATTACTCTTAAGTACTCTACACTTGTTTCATTCCTATTACTCTTAACTACTCTACACTTGTTTCATTCCTATTACTCTTAAGTACTCTACACTTGTTTCATTCCTATTACTCTTAAGTACTCTACACTTGTTTCATTCCTATTACTCTTAAGTACTCTACACTTGTTTCATTCCTATTACTCTTAAGTACTCTACACTTGTTTCATTCTTTCTCTTCGAGTCTATATTCTCTTACCTAATAAACCATATTCTTAGGTTTCAGAGACTGAAAATTCCACAGCATTCCTACTCTCATTTTAAAAATCACAGCAGCATTCCTAGCCCTATTTTACAAAACAAAGCCTTTCTAGCCCTATTTTACAAAACAAAGCCTTTCTAGCCCTATTTTACAAAACAAAGCCTTTCTAGCCCTATTTTACAAAACAAAGCCTTTCTAGCCCTATTTTACAAAACAAAGCCTTTCTAGCCCTATTTTACAAAACAAAGCCTTTCTAGCCCTATTTTACAAAACAAAGCCTTTCTAGCCCTATTTTACAAACCAAAGCCTTTCTAGCCCTATTTTACAAACCAAAGCCTTTCTAGTCTCATTTTACAAACCAAAGCCTTTTTAGTCTCATTTTACAAATCAAAGCCTTTCTAGCCCTATTTTACAAACCAAAGCCTTTCTAGCCCTATTTTACAAAGCTCAGTCTTCAGTTGGCTCATTAGCATTTCTGATTGGCTTCTGATGACCAAAAGACCAAACTTGGAGTTCTTCAGTCAATAAGTTTTCTTCAGATCGAGATCTTGCGGTATTGTTTCTAAACTTTCAGCTTAATTTAAGACAGTGCGATGAACAGGAAGATTATTCTTCTCTATCCAATGTTGCAGAAGTTTACTTCTGTCAATACGTAGTTCTTGTTTCTAATAAATAGCTGAACATGAATGACAAGGAATAGAACTAAATTTCAACTTACCATAACAGTAGTTCTTTTCCTCTCATCTGTGAATTTAGCGTACATAGTAATTACTCGTTTGGAGCGAAATGCAAATTCGTTTCACTCATATATTCCATTAATTCTAAAACAGACTCAATTTAGCAGAGGGAAAATTACTGCTGGTGTAGACTCTTCACATGCTCAGTGTTTCTTCATTTACTTCCCAAATTGTCCCAACAATAAAATGAGAAGACACATCCCGGCTAAAGAGGCTTAATTTCCATTGCTCGGGCCGCCTTCTCTAGCCCTGGATTTGCTCAAACTTTATGAGCGAATTAAATTCCTTTATTATCTGCAAAAGATAATTCCGAACTAAAATTAACATTTACTAATCCTCTTAAGTAGGATATATATATTTGAAGACTGTTTATCTATTATCATGGATGAATAGTATTAGTTTAATATGCTTACAGTGATCCTTCTATTGTTTGATATAAGCTTTGAAATGAATTAACTAATGTAATTTAAATACTGTCGTAAACAGATGAATATATACTGCAAACATTTACTCTCCCGTCTAGAATGACTGAAAACCTCATCTTTATTCGAAAACCTTCCATTTTTCAGACTACTCTGCTGATGAAACTTGAAAGAAGAGTACATAAATACATATTCCATAGATGGGCAGGCCTTGTAACAATACAGGATGTCACTTTAGCATTATTCTCAATCTATATCAAACGTGTATCTCGGCTAAATCTGAATTCCAGACCTCCAATATGGAATGATTCAAATTCAGTATAGATGTGACATGCAATAGTGTTTCCATCCTCCTACATATAGTTCTTGAACCATGTTCTGTACTCCATGATTGCTATTTAATTGAAATGGTAGCCGGTGTTGTTAAATGACAAGCTGTAAATGATCTCCAAATACCCTGAAGAGAGTTGATAAATTTGCTACAATCAGTCTGGAAAAAATTAAAACCGAGGCTTTCGAACTCGTTCCGTCGTTCTGGTAGGAAGTATCGTTCTTTTATGGCACAGGAGGACGGGGAAGATCTGTTTGGTGGGACTGATCTAAATATTGACAGTCTCTTGGGTATTTTGTGGAGAGCAATGATCAAAACAAAGATCTCGAGAGTTGGTCTCTGGGACAATAAATAGTGATGACCAGAGGGGGATTAAGGAGTTACAATCTCCACTGATTAAAAGAGTAATGGTGGTGATTAATAGAGACCAGGAGTGGTGATTAAAAGCCCAATAGTGATGATTAAAATACCAATGGTGATGATTAAAAGACCAATGGTGGTCTAACTGGTGAAGGGTATTGAGTTATTAAGTGATTAATAAATTAGATGGATGTTGAAGAGTGGTGTGATTAAAAGGTTGATTAATAACCGACGGTTGATATTTGGATATGATTTAATTTAAAATGATTAAATGACTAATATTATGATTATAGGCCCAATAATTGAATGTCTATTAATGCGATTAGCCCTGAAACAACCAGTATGAATTATATATGACTTTTTACTATCAAATCTTGACTCGATTTGCTGGAATTTTTATAGCTTGAAACCTATTTAAGTAAAATCAATGAAAATTATGCAACATATTTAGTTTTTATTTAGTTTTATAACATTTTATTAGCATGCGTAAAGCCAGACTTCTGGTGAAATACATGCGCTGTTGCGTCACTTTGTAATTCACAGCAAAAATTAGTTAATAATCTCCTATATAAGTCTTAAGTGATGTTACTTGTGTGATGAAAAATGTGATGCAGCAGCGATTGTACTTCATCAGGGCTCCAGAGGCCCACTTTATCAAAAATAATGTTAGAATAAATCAGAAATAGAATATATTCTGTTTCATTATTTTCACTGATAATTATACGATGAATAAATACGTCATAGGCAAAGAAGGTCACAAAGCTTCAGCAACTTAAGTTTAAATAAAGTGATTAAAGGTCTAATAATGTGATTAAAGGTCTAATAATGTGATTAAAGGTCTAATAATGTGATTAAAGCTCTAATAATGTGATTAAAGGTCTAATAATGTGATTAAAGCTCTAATAATGTGATTAAAGGTCTAATAATGTGATTAAAGCTCTAATAATGTGATTAAAGGTCTAATAATGTGATTAAAGCTCTAATAATGTGATTAAAGGTCTAATAATGTGATTAAAGCTCTAATAATGTGATTAAAGGTCTAATAATGTAATTAAAGCTCTAATAATGTGATTAAAGGTCTAATAATGTGATTAAAGCTCTAATAATGTGATTAAAGGTCTAATAATGTGATTAAAGCTCTAATAATGTGATTAAAGGTCTAATAATGTGATTAAAGCTCTAATAATGTGATTAAAGGTCTAATAATGTAATTAAAGCTCTAATAATGTGATTAAAGGTCTAATAATGTGATTAAAGCTCTAATAATGTGATTAAAGGTCTAATAATGTGATTAAAGCTCTAATAATGTGATTAAAGGTCTAATAATGTGATTAAAGCTCTAATAATGTGATTAAAGGTCTAATAATGTGATTAAAGGTCTAATAATGTGATTAAAGGTCTAATAATGTGATTAAAGCTCTAATAATGTGATTAAAGGTCTAATAATGTGATTAAAGCTCTAATAATGTGATTAAAGGTCTAATAATGTGATTAAAGCTCTAATAATGTGATTAAAGGTCTAATAATGTGATTAAAGCTCTAATAATGTGATTAAAGGTCTAATAATGTGATTAAAGCTCTAATAATGTGATTAAAGCTCTAATAATGTGATTAAAGGTCTAATAATGTGATTAAAGCTCTAATAATTATTGAAGACTAAATAAATACAGTTAAATATTATAATACATCTCTGTTTTCATAATAATTCAGATAATAATTGATTATATTTCCCTATAATGAAATGATGAGATAATCATGATTGATGCCTATTAAAGGCAATGTTGAAATCATTATAGAAATGATCTAATATGTATTATTTAATTATGATAATATGAGCTATTTCTATTATTTAATATCCTATTGTATATTTTATAGTTAATTGATTGCCGTATGATTAACAATAACAGTATTATTTATCATATAATTATTTAATAGAGAAGTAGAAAGATGTTATTGAATAAATAAATTACATATAATATTGTAGTTGATTGCAATTAATACTAAAAAAAGGGGAAAATTACCACTAATAAATTCAGAATCCATTGAAATTCTTTTTAAAATTTAAAATAGTTGATATGGGGTAAGTTACAAATTATCGGTCAGTACTACATCTTCGGTCATATAAGAAAACGATATGAAAATTGTTATTATTACACAGTGCTATCTAATACTTCTGCAAACCCGGGTTTGCAGAAGTATTAGATAGCACTGTGTAATAATAACAATTTTTATATTGTTTTTTCTTAGTTACTCAGAAGTACATCAGGTGGTTAGAACTAATTTCTTAGCTTATTTTGCCATGACAGTACTACTTTTAACACCATTTTCAAAACTTATTTCAGATTCATTTTTGACTCAAATCAAAATTCTTTTCAATAATTACTGACTCATTTCGAGGATTTATTTATTTCTTATTCCTATTTGTCTCATTATTTAAGAGTCTTTTTCGCTTTTTATGACTCAATTTTTCCTCTTATCATATTTTTTTTAATGAATTACCGACTTAATTATAACTCATTTCTTAATTGTGACTCATTTCTTAATTAAAACTCATTTCTTAATCAAGACTCATTTCTTAATTAAGACTCATTTCTTAATTATGACTCATTTCTTAATTATGACTCATTTCTTAATTATGACTCATTTCTTAATTATGACTCATTTCTTAATAATGACTCATTTCTTAATTATGACTCATTTCTTAATTATGACTCATTTCTTAATTATGACTCATTTCTTAATTATGACTCATTTCTTAATCAAGACTCATTTCTTAATTATGACTCATTTCTTAATTATGACTCATTTCTTAATTATGACTCATTTCTTAATCAAGACTCATTTCTTAATTAAGACTCATTTCTTAATTATGACTCATTTCTTAATTATGACTCATTTCTTAATTATGACTCATTTCTTAATTATGACTCATTTCTTAATTATGACTCATTTCTTAATTATGACTCATTTCTTAATTATGACTCATTTCTTAATTATGACTCATTTCTTAATTATGACTCATTTCTTATAATTATGACTCATTTCTTAATTATGACTCATTTCTTAATTATGACTCATTTCTTAATTATGACTCATTTCTCACTAACAACTCATTTCAGACTCACCTTTCCTTCATTCCACTACATTCCCATCTAACTCATACCTCCCTAACATCACAAAGCTCATTAAATGACTTTCATAATTCAGATTCAATCTACGGACATTTTCCTCCAATTGATAGCAAGAATAAAAAGTTCCGTAAAAATAACTTCGGAGATCAAAGAAAGCCTACAATGAGAGTTCAAAAGCTATTCCTAATGAAGTGATTTCAGACGAAAAAAAGAAGGGCAAATATTGTCGAAATCCTAGGCTAACGTCCTTTAAAAAATGACACGAGTCCTTCCTTTGAACATCCCTTTTTCGGACTTTTCCATATTTAAATTCTGATCCGCCGGTAGGATTTTATAGCGTCATGTTTTTTGGATAAGATTTGATATAGTCTTAGTTACAGTTAAATTAATTGGATGGTATGTATTAGCAATGATAATTAAAATAAGACTTTAAAATATAAGGCATAATTCATATTTAAAATGTTATTTATAAATGAATCAAAATTATAATTATCCACAAGAATTAGATATATCCCGTACCTAATATTCCATTAAATTATACTTTATACAAATTCTACAAATCGACACAGAAATACACTCAAATTCCATTCATCCAGATATTGTTTTGGAATTGAATCTATTTAATTCGTTCCCTAATGTGCGGAATTAAGTGAAGTTTCCATTGAGATTACAAGGTTCATATCCTCTCCCAGATGCAATTTGATAGCCTTCAGACAACAAAGATAAATTCGATGTTGCCCCCAAATGATGCAATTTAAGATTAGGATGTCTTCTTTTCCTTATCAAGCATCTATCAAGTATTTGAGGCTGGGCCCTCAGATGCTATAATAACGGTTCCCAGTTAGGGCCGTGCACACGTAGGGTTTTTTAAATCTTTCCACCAGACTTTTTTCTAAGCCCCTCCTACTTTTTCAACAAGAATATAAGAAAAAACTATATAATTATTATTTATTTTAGTTGGTATCCATGATACCTGCATGGTATCACCAACTGAAATTATTAATAATTTTATCGTTTTTTCTTATATTCTCGTGGAAAAAGTAGGAGGAGCTTAGCAAAAAGTCTGGTGGAAAGACTTAAAAAACCCTACGTGTGTACGGCCCTTTAGAAATAGCGCTAACAAAACCGTATAATCTGTAGTACTCCATATACCGTATGTCCCACAAAAAAGTACACTTATTTATAAAACTAAATAAGTTTGCTATAAATAGAAATATATTTAGTCAGTAGAGTGTATCTTTAGTAGAAGGTTTTATGTTATTTATTCATTTTCATACTTGCAAATTCCAGTGGAAAAATTAACTAGATTTACAAGCGTAATAATGAATAATTGATATGAAAACTTGTATTAAATATACGGACTAATAAATAAATATATTTCAATTTAAAGCAAGTTTTTTCTTTATATTTAAAAAGACAATATTTTTTCCATTAAAAACAGAAAGGATAAACCCTATACAGAAGAGAGAGAAGAAATACCGAAATAAATTTCAATAGATTATAATTTTAAAAAAACCTATCAAAATAAGACGATTAAAATATATTATTGTATACGTTGTATTGTAATACTTTTTTTAATAGTATCCTTATGAGATTTTCTTCCCGTATTTACTTCTCTTGAGTAGCGTAGGATTTCCCCAAAGATTACCTTATTGCATTGACTGACACCAAATCAGAATGAGAGTCACACTTCTCTCACTTCGACGTGTGCCAGGTTTCTTTTTGTGCCACTGACTCACAAAGAAAACGCCTCCAAAGTTTCGGCTGAAAGGAGGAAGAAACTTTTATTATTTCTCGGACAGTCTTTGACGCTATGAAAACAACTTTCGCGGAAATAATCGAATTAATTCGTCCTGTCGGCTGTGTAATGGATTTCCTTTGGTGGATTTGCAGACCATTTGCTAATGATTAATTAGATTCCTTCTTAAATAGCTAATTTGTACATTAGGTATTAACGGATATGACTTGATATTTAATAATGTATAATGATTAATTAGATTCCTTCTTAAATAGCTAATTTGTACATTAGGTATTAACGGATATGACTTAATATTTAATAATGTATAATGATTAATTAGATTACTTTATGAATAGTGATTTGATTTGTACATTAGATATTAACGAATCTGTCTTAATATATAATTATATGCAGTCAATTCTATGCAGTTCAATTATATACGCTGAAATCGAATAATGTATAAATTAAATTTAAAAAAATCAGATGCTATTTCAATTAAAAAAAATTTTCTTTGTTCATTCTTTGAATCTTTGAAGTCGAAAAAAGAAATTATGAACAACTCTAATTCCTACTTCTAATTAAAAAAGGTAAAGCAGCATTTGTATATACCATTCAGCATAGCTAATCAAAGAAAAGAATCCCTGCCTAAACGTTAAGATCTGCCAATCCCATCGATAGATCTTCTAACAAACAAAAAAGCTTTCATCTCAATTGCATCTATGGAGAACAATGGAGAATAAAAGAGGATCTGCATTTTATACCAGCGATAAAATTCTAATTACGAAATAGAGTGAAGCCTCACTAGGATTGCTAGGCGATTAACGCGCCCCAGCGAGAATTCTATCGGCAACATACGGGGGATATCTTGTTATAGGGTATTGGTGATGTGTGTGATGGTATATCATGTTGTAGGGTATTGGTGATGTGTGTGATGGTATATCATGTTGTAGGGTATTGGTGATGTGTGTGATGGTATATCATGTTATATGGTACTTGTGATGGTTGTGATGGTATATCATGTTATATGGTACTTGCGATGGTTGTGATGGTATATCATGTTATATGGTACTTGTGATGGTTGTGATGGTATATCATGTTATATGGTACTTGTGATGGTTGTGATGGTACATCATGTTGTAGGGTATTGGTGATGGTATATCATGTTGTAGGGTATTGGTGATGTGTGTGATGGTGAAGGTAGTTTTTATGTAGTCATAACTCTATAAAAATTAGATAGAACGATTATTGTTCCTTAACTTTGTTTGCCATAAAAATAAATACATGTTTCCTTTCAAATTATTTTGAGATGCTTTCGTTATACGACCTGGCTTTCATATGTTAGAACCTACGTGTTCGCTTACATTAGTGTTTTTTTTTTTTCAATTCTCATTTTTAAATTTTCTCATATGCTTTCCTTGCCTATATATTACAAATGTATTATTAATGGCTATAATATGGCACTTTAAACCAATTACAATAAAAAACGGGATGTGAGAGCTTGAATCCTTCTTCATAGAACAAATAAGGATTTGAAAACAACTTGCAACTTGATTTATATTTTTTTTTAATGTATTTTCGGCACTTTTCTGTCATCTCCCAACAACTTCTATTTTAATGAAACAAATAAAAAAAATTCAAATATCGCGGATAACTATTCTATTTTTAAAAATTCGTATATTATAGGACATATATTTATTTAAACCTGCCTTTTTTGAATTATTTTGGTGGATATACTCAGCAAAATCTGAAAGAAGTGCTTTAAATATGTAATCACCAGATATGCATGATTGACGCCAAAGAAACTCTGCTAAAAATCATCTAGCATATCTCGATTAGGTCCACATTGCCTCTTGCTTTGAATTCTTACGCATTTATTTCTTTTGCATATCTAATTCCATCTTATTCAGTGGAAATATTTAACTAAATCAATTCAATTTAGTGCAAAATAATAATTTTTAATTTCCACTTGGGTTTATTTTTGTATAAAATAATATTCTCTCGTAACTACTATTAAATTCACATTTCAACAACTGCGTCCAAAACAAACCTCGATATTATTTCGCCACCCAAATTGTTTTTACTTTTGAAGCTAAAATAAGAATGAAAAATGAATTTTATAATGGCACTTCAGGCTTGAAAAGAGAACAGGATTTGGAACATGAAGAGAATGCGCTCTAACGGTGAATTAAAAAAGAGAGAAGTTATGCGGGAAATGTTTTGAATAAATTAATGATAATGAAATATATGGCAAATTAAATATAAATAATGTGAAGGGTTAAATTTATTTACCGTTAAAATAATGACGAAAAGTTGTGAATAAAGTGCACAGTGAAGAGTTAAAACAACCACCAATAGTTGTAAATAAAGTGCACAGTGAAGGGTTAAAACAATCACCAATAGTTGTAAATAAAGTGCACAGTGAAGAGTTAAAACAACCACCAATAGTTGTGAATAAAGTGCACAGTGAAGAGTTAAAACAACCACCAATAGTTGTAAATAAAGTGCACAGTGAAGAGTTAAAACAACCACCAATAGTTGTGAATAAAGTGCACAGTGAAGAGTTAAAACAACCACCAATAGCTGTGAATAAAGTGCACAGTGAAGGGTTAAAACAACCACCAAGAGTTGTAAATAAAGTGCACAGTGAAGAGTTAAAACAACCACCAATAGTTGTAAATAAAGTGCACAGTGAAGGGTTAAAACAACCACCAATAGTTGTAAATAAAGTGCACAGTGCACGGATAAAATAATCACCAACAGTTGTAAATAAAGTGCACAGTGAAAGGTTAAAACAACCACCAATAGTTGTAAATAAAGTGCACAGTGCACGGTTAAAACAACCACCAATAGTTGTAAATAAAGTGCACAGTGAAGAGTTAAAACAACCACCAATAGTTGTAAATAAAGTGCACAGTGAAGAGTTAAAACAACCACCAATAGTTGTAAATAAAGTGCACAGTGAAGGGTAAAAACAACCACCAATAGTTGTAAATAAAGTGCACAGTGAAGAGTTAAAACAACCACCAATAGTTGTAAATAAAGTGCACAGTGAAGAATTAAAACAACCACCAATAGTTGTAAATAAAGTGCACAGTGAAGAGTTAAAACAACCACCAATAGTTGTAAATAAAGTGCACAGTGAAGGGTTAAAACAATCACCAATAGTTGTAAATAAAGTGAAACAGTGAAGGGTTAAAACAACCACCAATAGTTGTAAATAAAGTGCACAGTGAAGAGTTAAAACAACCACCAATAGTTGTAAATAAAGTGCACAGTGAAGAGTTAAAACAACCACCAATAGTTGTAAATAAAGTGCACAGTGAAGGGTTAAAACAACCACCAATAGTTGTAAATAAAGTGCACAGTGAAGGGTTAAAACAACCACCAATAGTTGTAAATAAAGTGCACAGTGAAGGGTTAAAACAATCACCAATCACCCTATATGCTAATACTCAGTGTGTATTTGTCTGTTGGTTGGCTAGTTTCAAAAATGCACTCGTTTTAACATCTAACATACGATGTATATAATTACATGATTAATGTATTAAACTGAAAATTAAAAAAATACCGAATTTCCGAAAAACTGAACTGAAAATCTGAGAAACTCCAGAGAAACGAAAAATCCAGAGAGAATGAAATAAATAACAAAACCAAACGAAAGTACAGAAAAATCCAGAAAACAGAAAATTTGGGATAAGAGAGAAAATCAGATGACAAAAAATCAAATACTTTTTATTTTATTTTATCCTGATAGTTTAACAAAAGAAATCACAGTCCATCATTTATGACTGGAGGAAACTGGACAATAGGAAATCTCAAATCCGGACAACAGTAAAATGAGAATATAAAATAACGATAAATTAAAATAAATCCAGACAACAAAAAATCGGAATAATAAAGATCTTGGTGAAAAAAAAAACAGAATATTTTTTAAATAATGGATAAAAAAAATTTGCATATAAAAATTCCAATTATTGTTAACAAAACCTAGTAATTTAATTTGGATAATTTTGCTTGTGATTAAAATTTGCAGTCCGTCTTTGTTTTCAGGCAATAGACTATTTAGCAGTTTAAATTGTTTACCGAATAGAGATCTCAACATTCAGACACGCTAATCATCCTAGTTGCTTTGTATAGATATTAGAGATATTAGGATAGAGATATTAGGCTAGAGATATTGCCTGTACGGGAGGAGATGCTTTCAATTATTGCCTTAATGGGTTAATTGCATTCCACTCCATAGCTCCACATCCCCCTCATCCCACTCCAGTAATTAATGCTCCCTCCACTCCATCGCTAAACACTTTGATTGTTGTCACACTAATAACACAAGAGTGGGATAATATTGAGACATAAAGTAATATATCAATTATAACCCTATTATAACACTAAATCTATATTTTGACTATAATCGCACAACAATGAATTAATATATTGATTGATAATATTGTTATGAATTCTATCAGAGTTTTAATTAAATGGGTAAGGGAATATTTTAAACACAAAGTAACGATGACATTTTCTTATTAGGGACTCTGATGTAAGACAAGAAAGTAATTATTAACAAATGTTTCACCAGTTCTACCAAAATTATGAGATTCAAATTTCAAACGACGTACCATTATTTAAATAACTAAAAGCCAATTTGAAGATAGGGGAGGTAACGAAGGTTTAGTTGGGCAGGTAGGTTTTATTTTGAAGAGAATCAAGATAAAGTTTAATTGAATGTACCACCAGCTAACGAACAACATCACTTATTTCAATTTTACAAACATTCAATTTTTAGTGGTAAGCACAATAGTTTCAAGAGCCTTTAAAATAAATTTAAGAAGTCGAATAGGATATATGAAAGGAACGATTTAGCTTCGAACAGATCTCCAGCTAGTTGAATAATTTGTACCTAACTTTTCCTACCGTGTATTTAACTCACATGTCACTTTTTAACTATTCTTACTATTCCTGTTTTTTTATACTTTTATCCCTCAAGTTTCAAACTTATACTGTATTGCTCATTTTATACCTTTGACATAAAACTAATATATTGATAATTATATAACATTAAATTAATTAACTTATAAACCTTTGCTCTGATCTTTTCATCAGAAACATAATATTCTAATCATTTATGCAGGCTTGATATTTTTATTCTGTGAAATAAGTACTTATTATTTTTCTATGGTTCTGGAGTAGGAGAAACTTTGCTAATTTATTCATAAGAATAACATTAGTCCAGGACCATCTGCACCACCAGACTAAAGTTAAAGTACCCAGAGACAAGAAGGATGCGATGCGCCTTTCTTTTTTTATTCTCAAAAAAGAAGGAAACAGAAATTTCTTAGCACAAATAAATGTAAACACTTATACTCTATAGTCCTTCGTCGGACATCCCCGATGAAATATGTCTGAAATTACAATATTTTATGGCAAACTAAAGAAAATTTGTTCACTATACGGGATAATTCTCTTACTCAGGACTCTATTCAGTATACAGGAGTCCACTATACATGATTTCTACTGTACAATCAGTATTTACCATATCAATAGACAATCATCCGATTGTAATATTAATTGATCTGTCCATTGTATTAACATGTATGTCTCATTTCAATTAGAAGCACCTGGATATTATTTAATTAACTCTGTTGGTATATAATAAGTGCACTAATAGACACTGCAGCACTGCCATATCTTAATGAGTAGTCTAAGACTGAATAGCGCCCTCGTTACAGAAGATTTATGTCCAAAGTCTCGGCAGTACTCGGCAGTATTTACATGCTATCGGCCTCTAATAACATGAGATAGTGTAAGCTGCCTAATACGCCAGAAGATGTAATGAATTGCTACTCAGTGAGTCAGGCTTTTTGAAACTTGATAAAGTCATGACTCGAAAATTTACTGAAACAGTTTAAACAAGGTAGCTTTGTTGAAATAGACCATTTTTCATGATTATTTGAGAGGTGTTTGAAAGCGTTAATATGTTCGAACACGTCTATCTTGGCCTCCGACTCCACTGCACAAATTTTCAACTAAACAATATGTTTTTATTATACGCTCAATCCTCTAGCTTCATTAAATTCATCTGAATTCTAATTTGTAGGACACGAAAGTTTCAGCTGAAACATTGTAGTTAGACTTCGCTGTCCCTATTCCTCTGTTTGAATAGGTACACGCTGCCAACAAACTTCATTTGTATATCATAAAGCCCGGAATGTATTGAATGGGCCGCTACAAAATTAGAGCAGAAAATGCTCCTGTCATCTCGTGGTGTAATACTATCTTCCTTGCTATTATGCAAATTCGGGAGGAAATTCATGCTGATGAATTGCTTTGTGGCTTAAAAATGCGACACCATGAAAACAAATACCTTTCTCTAAGATATATCTTGTCGGGGTAACTTATTCGTGATTACATCATTTTGGGACGTAAAACTCGTGAGGGGAAATAATTCAACCTTGACAGGTTATTGTAATAGAGTCTACCTAAAAATATGCATTGGCTAAATTGTATATCTATGATGTATTTTTAAATATCCTTGGCATGGAGGATTTAGTCCTGGGATATTAAGGGAGTATCCCAGGAATGAATACTTCTTCCCTGGGATATTCCCTTACTATCCCAGGGATAAATACTTCTTTCCAGAGTTACTGTTTGGTTATTATAATAACGTTTTCTATATTTGTTTTTCATTAATTTATTAGGTTGTTCTAGTAGCCAAATTATTAAAATGGGTATTAATGTACTTCGATATGGGGTAAGTTCCGAGTTATCGGACGTTTTCAGATTTTCACACGTATGAAAAAAGGATATAATAAAAATGATAGGATAATTATATCCTTTTTTCTTACGTATCCGAAAATATGAAACCGTCCGATAACTCGGAACTAATATTTATAATTTTTTTCAATTCACTCAAATTAAATTTCACGATGTTTACATTCCTTCTTAATAACTAGTTTAGTAGAGCACTTTTGCACTAGGGATGCATTACTAGAAATGGTTCCTCAGTACTTAAGTGAGTATTTAACGCTAGCAATGATTAAGGGCCGTACACACGCAGGGTTTTTTCAGTCTTTCCACCAGACTTTTTGCTAAGCTCCTCCCACTTTTTCCACGAGACTTAAATTTTGCACCGAAAGTCTGAGACTTTTCAACAACCTACATGTTCTATTATTTCCCCCAATCAAGAGATGCAATTTTGGAAATCTTCGTATAGCTACTGTCAACTCATAAAATATATTGTAAAATAACAGGATTGGTGTTCATTTTTAGCCAATCTTTGCTCCATCCATTTCTTTACCTATAAGGTAAAGAATTCTCATATTTTCCTTTTTATAAAAGACTGACAGTAAAATTGATAAAAGTAATGTTTCTTTAAACTTTTTTTTAGTCTAGGTAGTATATTTTAGTAAAATAACATATTACTATCTTTATTTTATTTATTTCAACATATTACCTATTAGCTAATACTTTTATTTTATTTATTATAACGCAATACATATGATACCTAGTACCTATACGTATTAATACTTTTACCTAAACTTTATATACCTATTAGCTAACTTACATTTGTTGAGTGGATTAGGTTAATCATTAAATCAAATGAAGCGAAAATAATCTCGGTTAGTTTATTACTAAATATTGTAATAAACTTCATAAAAATTATCAAACTAAGTTAATTAGTAACCAAATAATCTTAGTAATCTAGGTAGGTAGTTCTCTAGTAATTAATTAATCTAGGTAAAAGTAACTAACTTATATAATTAGTAAATAACTAACCCAGGTAATTAGTAATTTTAACTATCCTAGGGGCTAGGTAGTTAAAAGTTACTAACTACCTAGGTTAGTTACCTAGTTTAAAAAAATAGAGGAGGGCTTATGTCGCCGATATGAGTAGTTAATTGCACGATATGTAAATCCACGAGATTAAAAAGTCAATCCACGTGTGGACGCTATTGACTTTTGAATCAAACGTCTGGTGGAAAAGCGGAGAAAAAAGTCTGGTGGAAAGACTTAAAAAACCCTGCGTGTGTACGGCCCTTTACACGCAGAGTTTTTAAGTCTTTCCACCAGACTTTTTGCTAAGCTCCTCCTACTTTTTCCACGAAACTTTTGAATCATATAAGAAAAAACGATAAAATTATTATTATTTCTATGATACCTGCAGGTATCACAGATACGAAATAAAATAAATAATTATTTTATCGTTTTTTCTTATATGATTCAAAAGTTTCGTGGAAAAAGTAGGAGGAGCTTAGCAAAAAGTCTGGTGGAAAGACATTTAAAAACCATGCGTGTGTACGGCCCCTAAGTGAGTATTTAACATTTGCAATGATCAAATTCTCTTTCCAGGCTACGAAATTCAATTTAATGGAAGCCTTTTAAGGCAGATACAGCGGGTGAATTTTGAAGATTGCATTTGCCCCGTAAAAGCAATCGAAAAAGAGGAAATTGTACTATAATTTACATCTGCAGAAACAATATATATTCACTTATTATTGAGTTAACAAAGAGGAAATGCACCAATTTTGTTTTCATGTTTTATAGGCCAGCATAAAATTCACTGTTTCAATAATTGATAAAGATAAAACAGATGTTAGTTTATTAATAGGACTGATGCAAAATATTAACAGAACAGTAACAGAAACTGATTTAGATCATTTCACTCGTTTGCGACGACGTCATAACTCAAAAATTATATAATTTCGAGTTTTCCATATATCCTCTTCAAACGTTGATTTTCCTCCTTTTTTGGTAAAAGACCGCTAGATTGTAGCTGAAAAAGTGACCGCTAGACATAACATAATTTTCATAATTTCCAAAGAAATGTAAAACTTTAGAGCCTGTTTGATATTTCAAAAAATGTTCCACCAATGGTGTGTTTTTGGAGTAATATTGAGAGCGTTTTAAAAGGCCTCTCCTGAAAAATAGCTACTTTTGAGTTATGAAAGCGTTGTCGCAAACGAAGGGAATGTTGTCGTATCAACTGATTATTGTAGATCATCGTATCAAACGGAATAATTCTAAATTGATAAATCATTAAAAAATACCTGTTTACTTCAGATGATTTTATTTTACAATTATAAAAAGTCCAATATAGTTACTATAACCTAATTCTTTTAGTTTACTTCAATCTGTTGTAGTACTTGAAAATGATCCTTTTAATTTAAAGTAGCCTCTAGGGGGCAAAAGTAGCCTCAAGGGGGCAAAAGTAGCCTCTAGGGGACACAAGTAGCCTCTAGGGGGCAAAAGTAGCCTCTAGAGG
>CANNZV010004297.1:59682-103356 GCA_947561585.1 Caprella mutica | reverse complement strand
ATTAGATAAATTAATCAGATTAACTTTAATAGTGAAATTTGGTTGAAATAACTTTTTATCACATTGTAAACGTTTACTATTTAGGTGTATTATCTACCAAATTATCTGACTGTTTCTTTTCTTCATTAATATGACATTATGCTAACTGTCTGTTAATTACAGGTGATGCCAATAACAACACAGGTGATAGTGCCACTGCCAATGCTCAGGTAAATGATCATACGTCATTGAAATATCAATTCTTTAACAAAGGAATTAATTAACTGTAAAGACATTAGTCTGGTAACTAACATCAAAGATATATAGGGGTGTGACATTCAATGATAGACAATTTCATTGGAGACAACTAAAATAGATGTACATTTGAAGAAGAAGATATTATGTTCTTAACCTTTTAATAAATTTCAACGCTCCAGTAAGCTCCAGTCAACATATTCGATCTTATGAGATAAAACTTACATAATTTGACATTTTAACTCGTTATTCTTATTGGTATCCATGATGCGTGCAGGTAACACCCTTACTGGTATCATGGATACCATAAATATCGAGTTTAAATGTTAGGTTATATATTGCTACTAACTAAATTTTTTCTTGTAACTACGATCGAGAATGTGGTAGTTACTGTTTGATAATTTAATTGGAATTTACACTAGGTATATTAACTGAACTTTTCGAGGAATATATTAAAATTAAACCAAAATGAGCAATAATGTTCAATGTGATTTATCTTAATGTTAGACATATGATGTTTTCACAGTTTATTTACAGTATAGTTTAATAGGTTTTTTGCAATCATAGTTTTTAACTCTGATAATAAAAATAATAACTACACTTTTGGTTAATAATCACAGTACGCATAAAATGGGTATTCACATATGTTAACCTGTAGAATTTTCTCAATAGCAGATTCATTCCTAACCATCCTCCTATACTGACCTCTTTCAGGCTGGTGCGACAGTATCATCTGCTTCGAACATTCAGAATTCTACATCAGGTCCTACAATGGGACAGACCTCCTCTCCAGTCAATGTTAAAACAGGTGAGACTTTATTTGTTTTTATATAGTGCAACTGCTGACAAATTCCGGTTTATAGAAATGGATAGAGTAGATTAATCTATAATCATGTTTGCCGCTCACAAACGTGACAAACGCACTCATAGAGCTTGACGTTTTTACCGCTAGATGGGGTTATTATATAATTTAATAAGAATACTTAATATCAAAATATATTTAATCTTTTCAAGTTAATTTTCGGTCTAAAGGGCCGTACATACGTAGGGTTTTTTAAGTCTTTCCACCAGACTTTTCACTTAGCTCCTCCTACTTTTTCCACGAGAATATAAGAAAAAACTATATAATTATAATAAATAATAATCATATAGTTTTTTTCTTATATTCTCGTGGAAAAAGTAGGAGGAGCTTAGCAAAAAGTCTGGTGGAAAGACTTAAAAAACCCTGCGTGTGTACGGCCCTCAAGTGGCTATGATTGACAAGATCTTTAGTCTGCATTGCGTGTAATGGAACCATTCAATATATAAAATTTCACATTAAACCTTCTTTTTGTTGTTTAAATATTAGATAATTTTATTCTGTTCATAATTTCTGACTATTCCAGATTTTCGATTATATAGGGAAAAAAAGTAGCTATATAGCTAATAATAATTATTGCTTTATATTATAGCCAACCAAATTATTATATATTTTTCTTATATGATCGAAAAAGGTGAAACAGTTCAATAACTCTGAACTCACCCTGTGTCATTCTCTTTCAGAAGACATCAAGCAAGAAGATTCAAAGCAGGACATCAAACTGGAGATGAAGACAGAAATCAAGACTGAGAATTACAACCAAAGATCTTCGAGCAAACCACCGCCTGAAAAAAGACAAAGACTTAGTTAGAGCTTATGTCTCTAATTTATCTATCTAGCTATTTACTATTTATCTAAATAGGAACATTAGTTGCTCTATCCTGAAGCTGTCTGTGGTGAATGGTAAAGAAGGGACGTGGCGTCCCGTGGGCCCCAAACTGTTGTAATTTGGATTTTTCATGTTTATCATTTTTTTAACATTACTTTCAGTTTTAGAGGATAGCGCTAGGGTTATGCTCTTCAACTAATACTTAGATTATATATCACCTCTTCATTTTCCTCTTCCAACCGTGAGTGCAGCCACCGGTGTTTGTGTCCCGTTTCCTACCATTCCTTGGTAAGTGACTGCATTCACGGAGTAGCTTTTCTGCATATATAAGGACTGTCACCGACTGTGGTAAGTGACTTCGTTCATGGAGACACTTTCTTTTATGACTGCTTCTACGTTTTTATGCTCACATTTTCACAGCCTGGTGTAATGGACATCTTTATTGAAGTTCTTCGTATTTATTTTTGTTTTTACCTCCTGCAAAGAATTTCCAAATCTGAAACTTTTTTGGAGATTGCATCGAGTTTCATTCCTGTTTTGAAAATTTCTAGGTTGATACATTTTTCAGAAATGTTAAAACTATTCCAAAGCAGTTTTGGTTTCGGATAAAAATATAATCATTTTATTTTAATGCCATAAAAGTATTTGGAATTAATGATTCACGAGTTTTTGTATTGCTTAAATTCGTCTGGTCCTTTTATTGATTAACACTCGGGTATATTTTTACATGATTTATATCTCTTCATGTATCAATTAAATGCATGTGTTTAATTAATCAGTGTTTTATTTTAACACAAACAATCCAAAATTTAGCTAAATAAAATATTGTTTCTTAAAAAAATATTCATTTCATTTATAATTAATCAAATTTAAGACTATAAAAAGGGTTGTGACCATATGCTTCTAAAATCATCGATCTTAAGAATATCATAGATGAAACGAAACTGTATAGAATGCTTTATACCGCTGATTTAGCACGATTCAATCATAGTAAATAAATGGTGAACTCTACTAAGTTTCGAAATCATTGATGTTGAACTTAATCCGTTGTTCAGGAACTATAAGAACAGTCACCATTTTATATATATTAATTTCTACAAGGATGCATATTTAACTGAATAATAATAGCTCATTATATAAGTATTTATTTTCGGATGTTCAATATTGTACTTAACATACTTTACTATTTATTTTTATATTTAAGGGGGAAGTTCAGTTAGAATCAAACTATCGCCAAATTGGTCCTAAATCGATTCGGTATATATATTTATGTAACCCTAGAATGTTAGTTAATTTTATAAATGTATATAAAAAGTATATTGTAAATAAGTGGCGCCACTGTGTCACTGCGGTGGGTCCTGGTACTAAATAATTGGTACGTACTTACATTTATACGCTCTATGTTTTGTAAACAAATGATAACCAGACTTGAATCTGACTTAACCCTTTGTATATCAAACTTTTATGAATACAAAATTTTGGGAAAATTTTATGTAAATTAGTTGTTTGGAGGTTAAATAATGCAAAAACACTATTGAAAGTTTAAATTTATTTGTATATATGAAAATATAAGGTGGTTCATATATCAACCACTATCCATTTGGTGAAAAAAATAATCCCTTATAGTAGTTGCTTTCAAAGGAAAAAAAGCAGTTTGATGTGTGTCTGTCCCATATTAATACAGAATTCTTAGTTTTCTTTCAATGATATTTTTGAGAAGCATTCTCTCTTTGTGTGTTTTAGGAGGATTAACAATTTCCTCCCGAACTTTACCACAAGAAGATTTTTTTTGAAAAAGAAAGAGTGCAGGTTCCTGCCGAGATGCAAGACTATTAGTTTGGAAGACTGTAGGTTTCTTTTTTCTCCCGTGATATCGTACTATATTGCGAATCAATTGACTATTGTCACATCGAGCAGAGGAAAAAAATCCCATGCCACCATTTCTTACTTTTGTGATTGCACTGATAAATAGACATCTATATGTCTGCTTTGTCATCATAGCCCATATTTTTGTTGTTGTAGTCTCGTTTTACCACAGTTCCAGAGTATACTTCAAATGATCCATCTTTCTAACACCTGGATATGGGTTATTCTAAGGAATTATGAATGATCAAGATCAGAAGAACTTCTTTTTATACTTCCATTTTGTGACAGAAACTCCTGAGCTATCATCCTCCAATCATATTCTTTAGTTATCATACTCTTAGTTCTACAGATTCTCCCATAGTGAGCTCAATATGCCCATTACATTCCTCCTCATATTATATAATGTGATACTGGCAGCATGAGGCACATCAACTTCAAAATCGTGGTCTTTTGGATCATCATCTTTCATTTTATCTTCAGAAGAGTCTGGACATGTAATTTCAGCAGCAATGAGTCGTCATCATCAAGTCCTTTGGTCTGTCAGAAAAAAAGTTATAATAATTGGTGTAGTTGGTATTTTTCATGCCTAGGATTTCACTATATCTACTTTTGAAAAAAAGGAATCCGTTTGTTTAGTCTAGGCAAGTCCTCTTAGTTTTCTTTTATAAATACTATAATCAATCAAACTTGTATCATACAATGATATAGAAATGGTCATAGAGTGTAATCTCATTATTAGATACAGCTAATATCATTATAAACATCATATTTAGCATAATGTTATATTCTGTTGCAAGTTAGCAGTGGCTTACAAATCGACCACAAATACAATTGCTAGAAACACTGGTTCTTGCCAGTGGTCGATATCTCAACCACATCAAAATACAAGATATATACGTAAATAGGATATATGTGAAATAAATTATGGGTCCTACATATCATTATAAACATTGTAATTCATATTCTAGAAATATATCACTTAACTATATCTAAATAATTGAATATGAAGTAATATATATGGGAAGATTACCTGCGTCATGACAACCTTCTTCTTCGGACGCCAGTGAGCAACTGACTGAGAAATTTGGCACCACGCATATTAAAACTTGAGCAGATATGCCAAATATTGATACCTGAGTGGTAGATTTATATGCAAACTGCCATAGAGGCTTTTTATTCGCTATTAATTATGTGGTTCATAAATCAACCACAGGAACACAAAGGGTAATGGTGAAAAGAACTGTCCTTCCAGAAATTAGATATATTGGTAAAGTGATAACCTGAACAATAACTTGAGTTACTTAGAAACTTCTCTCATTTGCACTGTTTACAAGTTATCAGCTGCATTATGTAACGCTATCTACATATAGGAGGGTCCCGACACTAAATCGATTTTATAAATATGATATACAGTATGGGCCACAAAAATGTTTCCGCTCTTTCAAATTCTTGTAAATCGTTAGCCAATGGACGAAAGAACTGTATCTTGGTCTCTTTTTCTCCGCCTCTTATTGTACTATTAACAGGTGAAAACATTTTTGAATTGATGGACATAGTTTAAGAACAGGTAAGAAAAGAGTGAGGGTGATTATTTTTGTCATTGTGAGAAGGTTATTCTTAGAGCTAACTCTGTGATTTTACTTACTAAAAAGCAGTGAATAAAGGGAAAAATATAATAATGGTAGACATTTAATACAGGTGGCTAACATTTCTTCCATGGAAAATATTTTAAAATATAACAACTTCAGTGACATTTTGATCTCATTGTAGTTTTCACTCTGAATATTCGTTCTTCGCTTGTTCATTGCATGGTTAAGGCCTGCTTCAAACTTGCATTTTTAACAGCGCGGAAAAACAGCACTTCTTAAAATGTGTTCACACATGCGTTTTTCTTATCGCTGAAGTAAATATTTAATGTTTTTTTTTCATCAGCGATAAAAAAACGCAAGTGGAAACACATTTTAAGAAGAGCTTTTTTTCGCACTGTTTAAAATGCAAGTGTGAAGCGGGCCTTAACCATGCAATGAACGAACGAATATTCAGAGTAAAAACTTCAATGAGAACAAAATGTCACTGAAGTTGTTCTATTTTAAAATATTTTCCATTGAAGAAATGTTAGCCCCCTGCATTAAAATATCTACCATTGACATTATTATAGTTTTTCCTTTAATTCACTGCCTTTTAGTAAGTAAAATCACAGAGTTAGCTCTAAGAATAACCTTCGCGCAATGATAAAAATAATCACCCTCACTCTTTGCTTACCTGTTCTTAAACTATCTCCATCAGTTCAAAATTGTTTTTACCTAATACTAGTAAAATAAGAGGCGGAGAAAAAGAGACCAAGATACAGTTTTTTCGTCTATTGGCTAACGATTTACAAGTATTTGAAAAAGCGGAAACATTTTTGTGGCCCATTCTGTATATCGCTTATTATGTTTTTTGTTTTTTTCAACCGTTGAATTCTACAAGAATGTTTTATTCTCACTAAATGATCGTTCAACATTATTACTATGAAAACAAAAAAATACTAAATTGCCCCTGTAAAATGAAAATCACTTAATCTGTTCTTTGATTAAGAAAGTACCTATCATTTAAAATTATACGGAGGATATACAAGTTGGACATAAACTAATCAAATAAAAAAATTTGAAATAGTATAAGCTCCGAGTTATAAACCGATTCCACATTATCGAACATGTAAGAGAAATAGTTTAATGTTTATAAACTATTACTATTAAACTTATATATATTTTTCTTACATGATCGTACGACGTAAATGTGGAACTGTCCGATAACTCGGAGCTTACCCTATTCTGTGACTATATTTTCCAAACTTTTAGTTTCTGTTGTTCTTGAACTTTTGTATTATTTTTGCATAAAAATAACAGTTATAAATGTATGAATAATTTCTTTCACTAAAACTAAATAAAGAGTATATGCTAAAAAGAGTAAATCCTTATTAAAAACACCATGCAAAGTTAGGTATTCAGAACGTATAAAGTAAACTTTTCCATAAATGCCACCTCCCGCCGTGCTAGTGTAAACAATAAAGTCATTCACACGAGTGATTAAACAAATTGTGTACCATTAATAATAGGGATTGAGTAAAGAACATGCTTAGAAAATCCTTTAAAATAATTATGAAAAAAGATGAAGCTTTTCAAAGTTAAGAAGAATCAACAACAATCAGGGTACGATAGGAGAGCAGTGTTTGCAGGTAAAAAATAGTGATGGTACCTAAACGTTAATTTAGTAAATTCCTATTCTCAATATAGGTACGAAAAATTATCTAAATCGATACAAATAAAATGAAGAAGGCTACATTCATTTTATAAATATTTATATAGGTAAAAGAATCATAATATATATATTCAATATAGTTTCACTTTTATATTTTACATCGATATTGATAATTTACCATTAAATAGAGTTAATAGTATTAGATTGAATGTGTTAAAGTTCTCCTTTAACATGAAGAGAAAAATGTCTCTTCCAATTATTCAAAATTAAAACCCGTTTCCTTCTTAAATTGAAATAGAGTGTAACCTATGATACATACCTATTGGATCATACAATCTGATGCACAACAGTTATAAAAATTATGACCTATACTTATGCAATATGTTCACCTAACAACTTTGTAGGTTTACAATCATATTATCAAGTGAGCACAACTTAAGCGTGCTTTAATATCCTGTTGGTCATACAGCGCCATCTATCTTTCGAGTTACTAACTATATTTCCCATGAATTGACTTACAAGTTCAAAGAATTTGTTTATAATAGCATAACTTGCTTAAAAATTTAATTAGATCAATTGTAATTATCTATATCTAGATAAAGAGTTTGTGTAAACCTACTGGATTACTATTGAAAAATGATAACCAGTGTATTAATTCGCCGCCATTGTTGCTGATGATAGTTTTGACTGCTCCAAACACCCACCAGTCGAGAGCTGAGGGTTCAAACCAGTTAATACCACAATATTTCGATCAGTTCTATGCTATTCCTTCAGCTTCCGTCCGATAAGAAGTAAAGTCAAGGATATGCAGCACTAACACATAGGACTCTCTTCCAGAGATGATTTTCTTAAAAGGAACACGGCTTGCTAAGTTTGGAAGTGGCTATGTAGGTATATGCAGTGAATACAGTTATTGTACGACTTTTCATTAGTTGCCTAATGCAATTTGGATCAGTAGGTATAACTTCCACCTATTGTAACGTTTCTAACCCCGTGTATTTTTTTGCTACAGATTTAATCGATGATATTGAAATAGGTAGGTACTTTACCTAGGTTTCTAAATTTAGTAGGTACCTAGCTAATTTATATTACATTAAAGGTACCTAAATGATGACCCTAATTTCGTGAATTTATTTATATTATCATAATTTTATTAACAATTCTATAGTGCTTTTTAGTTCATACTATGTCAAGTTAGATATCATTTATTTAGCTACCTATGTGAATGGGTAGCCAAGTAGGTAATGTCATTCTCATGATTAAATTAGAGTTAAATTGTTTATAAAAAGAGCATATCTCAATTGATTATAGCATTTCTCAATTGATTATAGCCTACCTCTCTGCACAAAATGCTATGCTGCATCACAGTTTGTTAACTATTTTGAAAAAGAAACATATAGACTAAACTATCTACTATATTTTTAAAGTATTCCATTATAATATTATATTTAAATAATAACAATAAAATATATTAAATTAGCGTGCCAAGTAGACACACAACTATCAGCGTGTTACAATATAGCTCGTTCTAGCTATCATATATTCTAATGGTTTCTAGAGTGCATATCCTATCATAAAAGTAACACATAAACTCTTGTTTAAACATACAAAAGACATGGGGGAAGTGATTTAAATTTTATTGTCAATGTAAGTGATTGTGTTGGCTCGCAATGTCGTTGGATTTTAACTTGCCGTATATTTTTGCCCATCATTCTCACATAACTACATAAATTTATTAAAAGGTGACTGCAAGTATTTTTATTGTCATAACATTGTACACGGACTACCTACATATGTGAAAATTATAGGCTATTTAGGGCTTGAATTTATGTTATTGGTCTGTTGTTATTGTGGATGGCAAGCATTTGAATGTATGTTACCATATATTATGGTAACATAAACTTACTTTTCCCTTATTCAGTTTTAGAGTTGTACACCTACTACAGTAATTATATATGCATATAATTAACTTCGAGTCTGATGCTGAATATGTAATTTAGAATTACTATAAATTTATCGATGTATAGCGGATTGCTAATGTACCAGTTTGCCATGAAATCAAGCTTAACCATTGTTGAAGCCGTGTAAGTTTAACAAGTTCTTACTATTTATCTGGTTAGGTGTCAATTAAGCCTATAGCCAGGTGTTAAAAAGTTTAGACTGTACCTCAATCTCCGGCACGTGGACATCAACAATTGCCTTCGCACAATTCACACTCAATTGAAGTCATTGCAAACAACAATAAGCAGAGGAGCTGGCGTCTACATTGAGATTTATACTTGCTAAGATTCCTTACATTATAAATACGATAGAATATATTATATTTGATCTTTATGGGTGGTTTAGAAACCATAAGGTCTCTTTTTTTTTACTCTTGTGGCACTTAGAGAGGACACAGAGTTATTATGTTTTTATTCATCTAAAGTAGATAACAATTTTTTTTAAATGTCTGGTATGAAATTTTGTTGCTTATTCCAATTTAGAAAAAAATAGTAAAGGAAAGTTTTGCAGTTGCCACTTTTTTGTACTTTTAGCGACTACAGTACGTGAGATTACGAATCGAGGAAATACTTGTATGCCAAAAGGAGATGTACGAGTTGACTTGTTCACGTAGATACACCGGCCACCGTAGGTTTTCGAGTGCAAAATGAGCGTTTACCAGACCGCACGCAGGCATTTAGCAACTTCACTGTGAAGTCAATATTTGTCGATGGTGCTAATAGTATAAGCCTATTGTCAAGTTATTGCACTTTGGGATACTGTGTATGACTAACGTCTCTTCACACGGAGAAGTTTGAAGAGATTGTTATTTTCTCAGGAACTGAATTTAGGTTTTCATATGTTCATTCTGATTCCTTCTTAATGATTATTTTAAATTTGAACTACTAATATATTTAAATTTTTATGATAACCTTTACAGATTTATCTCCTCATATTTGCTTTGATGGCTACCTTTCGAAATGTTCCAGATGTTGATAGATAGTTTGGAAGATAGTACTCTATCGCAAATCTCTTCAAGTTTGTTTTAGCGTACGTGATTGCGCACAAGAAGTTGCGATTATTGACGTCGCCGCCGACGAAGAGTATCTCAATGATATTATGAACCCACACCAAATTTTACTGATTTGCTCGGAAATGTCGGTAGAACAAACATGGGTGATTGCTCTGTGGGATAGATTATACGTCGACAAATCTGTTGTCAGTTTGATCTTAGATTTGTGGGGTTTTAATGCGACTTTCACTCGGGCTAAACTTTGCGTTTACATAGAAACCTGTTATTTTTACAACAGGAACTGAATAAACATGGTATGTATGTGCCACCCGTGAGGAAGAGGCTATTGTGATTTATCGAGTTGCGTTTGTGGTCGGCACAAGCTACCATTAGTAAGAGTCAGAATGAAGTTACGAAAGGTATTATTATCTAAGATATAATATGGTCCATGACAAAGCTTTATATATAGAACACTATGTAAATTAATTGCTTCTACTCTTCTCTGAAATACATTTATGTTATTTCACCTTGGCTTATTTTTTAGAACAATGTTGAAATGATAGTTTATTGATAGTGTATCTATCTATAATTTGTTTACTGTGTAAACATAACCTTTCAATAGACTTTACTTACTCACAATTTACAGCTTTGGATTATTCATCTATTGATTTTAAAGATTATCAATTTATTGTAAAATAAAACACAGATTTATTTATATTTTATATATGAGCACTTGACCAGTCCTGTAGAAGGTATATTTTATTGATAAGCTTTTTTCGTGTTAAAATAGTTTTAAAATCCATTCTTATTAGTTCTCCATCTTCCTTTTTCTAACTGTGAACCTATGTACCTACATGCTAATTAATAAGATTGAATGATACTCGAAGACAAATGTTCCAGGAAGTGCTGCCTAATCTCTCATACTGATACTTCTCCATCATTTGTTGTCACTGAGTACACTTGTTAATATTCTCCTGAGAACGGACCGGAAGATGACATCATCGTGCCAGTGTTTCTGAGCAAATGCTAGCACTCAAGTTACCAACAAACATATGCAACTGCCTCGGAACTGGTATTTATTACGCTACTTTAAAGTCTTTGTGAAATAGTCATATTTTTAAAATTGAATACGATTCATTACTATGATATAGTTTTTCTCTATTCTTCTCATTTGTTTTCGTAATATTATTACTATGTTTTCTCCCTGTCATAGTTCTCACCGTATTATTGTTTATAGTATATTAGATTTACGCTTATCTACTCAACAGTCTCTATCTAACAGCAAAAAGCATCGTTGTAACAACCAGTATCCGGTTTGTTTACATTTCGGGCTGAGACTTTTAAAGCGAAGTCCATACCAATGGCAACCGAACATAGGCAGACAAATGATGAGACTCGTCAAAACAATCACACGGATAATGTCCTACTGATGACTTCACTATTGCTACCATTTAACCGAATGAGATTAGATTAGTTCTTATAAAGAGATTTTTTTAACATTCAGTAATACAATTTTATAATTTACTTACCATTTTGTCTGTAGAAACTTGAATATCTATAAAATTTTGCTATATTAACACAAATCTAGAGATGTTATTATGTTTTCTTGAATGTCCAGATATTATAAACGTTTAATGATTATGTATTTAATCGTGACGTTAATTTAAGAAATGTTTGGATAAAAAATAATTCCACAGTAGAATGAAACATTCCGCAAACTGCAAGGGTGGCAAATGATCTTCCAGTTAAGATCTCTGTGCAGATTCTTTGCCTTTGGTTGTCGTGATTCATTAAACTGATTGAGGTAAGGGTTGATTACTTAATCAGGGTTTGTCGTGGGTGTTGGGTTGAATCAGATTAGCAGATACTCAATTATTTATTCGTAAACAAGTTGTAGTCCTATACTCTTTTTTTGTATATGATTCCTTAGAGATTTACGCCACATTACCACCTACAAATGATTGTTTAATTATGACATCAATAGTTATTTTTAATTTGTCAATAGCTTGAGGTAGTGTACTCATTTATTTTCCTTATTTTTACTTAATTCATTTCAATGCCATTTGTAAGCATCCATTCCGTGATAGCATCTATTCTTACCACAAATGTTGTATTACTCCGAATCTAATTTGTATTTGATATGCACTCTGTTAGATTAATGGTGTGCGAATAAAGGATTATAAGCTTTGTCTTTCATTCATCAATCAACCGAGATGGCAGAGGTAGATAGCCTGGCGAGTTCTACAAAAGCACTCTGAGCTATTTACTGGAAACAACTCAATTATACAGAACCTGATCTTTGTATTCATTGAAATGGTTTCAAAGACCGAGTTAGCTGGGATTTATGTAATTGCAGCTTGAATCGAATAAATGAAGAGCAAATTCATTAGTGATCTATTCATAGAATTATACTTCTATTATACATTTGAAGTAGATAACGTTTGATATTCGCCTTCATACGACGCGTTCGGTGGAGGAAGGGTCTAAGCCACATTTTCAAATTGTTCAAGAGAAGCATCCAAAGCTTGTAGATAAATTCTTAGAGGTTTACTGAGATTTAACGTTCGATTAAGTTAATTTGACGTCTTTTCCCATAAAAGACTGATGGATCAATGATAATACTCTGAATTTTAGTTCAGTTACAAGGATAACTTCTAAATGAGAAACTTCATTTAAATAATTTTCAAGTTTTGTTGCTTAGGCCCTTCCCCAACTGATCGCGTCATATGTTCTTCGTATATAAACTGCTCATATCAAGTTCTAACACGTTAAACACCTCAAGCCATTATTTACACTCAATATGGTTCTATCCAGTCCATATCAGTAATGACGTAATTGTGATATCACTGATGACGTGATCGTTTAACTCCTGTCATGTGATAATATGAGTGCATGTGTTTTAATGTATAAACAACAGACTAGCAATGAGTATATTATTCATCATTTCACTCACGTATGAAACGTCCCTTGTTTTGTTTAATGACTATTTTTCATTAGATATTTGACTATTTTTCGTACCTTAGCAATAATTTTGGGTTGAGGTATCATGTTGGTTTCGCCTGCCCCCTGCTGGCGGTGTCCAACATTACAACCCTTGACATGGGTTGGTGCCTATAGGTTGCTTCGAAGGCTTTGTCACCAATTAACCCTTTGATGGGCTTTTTACTGTGCTATTTTTAACTCTGATATAATTACCTTCTGTCAAAATTTAATTGGAAAGTAAAATATGTGTTCAATGAACATAACTTTAAAAAGTTGAAACAAATTCATAGGCTGGTTAACTATACTTTAAATTATTGTCTAAGTTATTTCTTCAGATAGCTAGATAAAAGGAATTTAAATCAGGTATATAACTGCATGGCATTATCATATGGTAGCAGGAAAGATTTTAACTCTCGTCAATTTACTTGTTTAAGTTCTTTGCTCATTGTGAATGTAACGTGAAAGTTTAATTAAATGATAATCACTTTTACACTTTACAATTGCATCCTTTTGTCAATATTTTAAGTACTCATGTATAGAATTTTGCAATATTTTCTCTCTATAAGTTCAATATCAAACCATTATAGCAAATTGTCACATTACAACGATTTAATTCCACTTCGTCTATTTCCATAATTAGGTGATGTATTATGAACTCATGGCCTATTATCTATCTAGATTATTACTATACCTATGTAAATACAATAGTTTACATGTAAAGGTCAAACCACTCAACTTGGTAACCATCTAAACATTGAGGAAATTGGAATAACCTTCTAATTATAGGCTGCAGTTCAACTTTTGTGTAAGTGGTAGGAGTTGTTTGCTGTATCTGATATTAAAAGAGTATTTATAGGCTGTCGAAACACAAGTGGGGGTTTCTTCTGGTAGAACATAGTACTACTGAAGTATTTCCGGTCTCGAACGTACTTTTCAGATAAGTTGGTATTTACAACAATGCATGGATGTATCGAATTTTCGTACGAGTTTGGCATATATTACTTGACTGGGCCACCCTGTTCTTAAGGTATGTTAAACGTATTGAAAAGTTGATTCAGTGATGACAACTTTTAGATTTAGTCTAGTGACGTTTTTTTAAAGCAGCCTAACGGGTTTTGATACCTTCCTTCAAATTAGTATTATTGTTTTAGAAAATGATTTGTTTGTTTTTGATATCATTTCTTGTATTCCGGAATGAAGCCTTGGGTTTATTGTTCACCTTTCTTCTTCCGTCGGCCGCGACATCACCGCCATTTTTTCAATCCGTTTATAGACAGATAATTGATGGTTAGGAGGCACTCCCATGCGACACAATCTGTTAATTGCCGCCTTTAATCATTCATTTAATGAAGATAATTGAGGACCATTTACTTGTCCGATCCAATTCAGTGGTTGCCTAGATTCTCCCAAAATGATTTCCATACCACACACGTTCACAGTTTGATTCCAGTGATTAAATTGTTGCTCAATGTTTCTGTTCCTGGAGTCGTACACGTAAACCTTCCGGAAAACTTCACTGTGATAACGTCAGTTTGGTAGGTGATGACAGTGTATATGCCTATCACAATATGTAAATTGAACGGTATAATTAGAAGGCGTTCATGACAATCGGTGTAAACAGACGAAAGATGCCGGAGTTGTCCTCCCTGAAATTACACTCACGTTTTTTGAAACTGTCAACAAGCTTAAACATATTGCAAATATGCTCTATGCTAATGAGAACAAATTTGAATAAGAGCTTCTGTTTCACAAGGCCCTAGATTCTGATATTGCACATCCATTACTTCGTTTCTGACGGACATTAATGGCATATTGGGTGTTTTTAAAGTCACCTGCACGTTAATGGAGGCACGCGTCTCAAGCTAAGAAAAGGCACACGTTCTTCATGGGAGGATCTAAACATCCTAATAGAAGGGTGATCCTTGGCTAATTTCTTGTATAAACTATATACTCTCTTAGTAAATATGGAGCTGGAGGTACTAATTATCCTTTTAGCTAAAAGTTTGCATATGTGATAATTAATGAAATGATGTGATATTCTCACTCCCTGGGCTTGAGAAATCGTCTGGTTGATTAGCTTTCCTTTTTAGGTCTTTGCTATTTAATTAGTAACCATTTTTTTTAATTTTTTATTCATAATCGGAAATCAGATGCTTTATAATTTTGGATAGTTAATAAAATGACAAATAAAGATAGTTAAATATAATATCAAGTAAATATGAACTAACTCATTCTATTAATTATTTCATTTGAAATTTAACTCATATATTCATATCATAAATTTTTATTTGCCTTATTTATACATTTTCAATTTTCACTATTTTTGTATATTAAAGATTCATACATCATGTATTTTTTCATTTTCCGAATGAGCTTTTCTCAATGAATCATAATTTATTCATTTATATTTTTTCAGTTTCAAATAAATAGAGGTAATTTTCACTTCATATCTACTTTTCGTTTTCAAATTAATAAACCTCCTTATTAATTATGTTTATTTTCAGATTAATATATTATCTTTTATATATTATTTCGATTGATATATCGTAGATTATATAATTTTTACATTAACTATAATTAAACTAGTGTTCATCCATTGATGATTCACTTAATAGAATGGATTTTAAATTATATTTAAAAGTAAGTACGTTTTATCAATCAATAGCTACATACCTATACATTGATTGGAAAAAATAGGTATTTGTTAATAAAAATAGGTATTTCTAAATAAAAATATGTATTTCTTAATAACAGTGTGACAGACAGACGTGGCTCTTATATTAGTGTAGATATGTCATATTTTTGTAAAATAGTATATTAATACATCATATAGTAATGAAATTCTTATTAATATTTAATTCTGTTGATTCTCAGATTAATATATCATATTTTAGATAATTTTTTGATTACTATCTATCCTTTTTTCGAATTTAGTATCTCCTTCTTATTTACATGAAGAATGTAACAATGATATGCACGGTAATATATTGAAGTAATGTTTTAATTCATAGATTTTTATTTATTTTTTAATACGTATTTCATCTATTAAGTATATCACTATATGCAGAAAAAATAATTATTCGGAACGTAATTTAAACACTGCATGGTATAGTAGTATTAATACTATCAAAAACCATTTATTTGTAATGAGTAATAAAGGGTTTCAATGAATATAAACACTCTATAAACTATAGATAAAAATTCTATATAAATGAATAAAAACGCGACGGGTATTATTAGGATAGATAGTACATACTTCGTTCGAAAATGTTCATGATATAACTGACTATATAATGTATTTTAAATATTCTATCAAAAAATAATAATATAAAAGAACCTATGTATAATGGAACCTATATATTATAGAACCTTATGAAAGAACTTATGTATAATGAAACCTATATATTATAGACCCTTATGAAAGAACCTACGTATGAAAGAACCTTTATATTATAGAACCTTATGAAAGAACCTATGTATAATGGAACCTATATATTATAGAACCTTATTAAGGAACCTATACGTATAAAGGAACTTATATATTATAGAACCTTATTAAGGAACCTACGTATAAAGGAACTTATATATTATAGAACCTTATTAAGGAACCTACGTATAAGAGAACCTATACACCTATGTTCCATCCATACCACCTATATATTTCTATCTAATTTATTCCACAGTATTTATTTAGTGACTTGAGACTCCATTATAATGAATATTCATCTCTCAATATATGTGACTAGGGGTTCACCTTTCATATCGATATTAAAGCTATAGGGTAAATGATGAGTTATCGGACAGAGCCACATTTTCGATCAAGTACGAAAAAAATATAATAGTTAAAATTTAACATTTATTTAAATTAAAACTGTTCCAAATTATAGACAAATATTATTTAACTTTTATTTTATTAAATTAAAGTTAAATAATATATGTATTTCTAATTTATGATGGGAAATGTATTTTTATGAGTTTTTACCAGTAACGTTTTTGTTAAAATGCTATATATGTTCTTCTTTGAATTGTTGACATTGTTTGGATGTGTAATTTATATTCAGTAATTTATTTAATGGTTGTTCAGTTCCGACTAAAGCTACAAAAAGATACTTTGAAAAACCAAGCAAGCTATAAGTTCCGATGACTAGGATCTTACCCTCTAGTGTTCAGATAATTAACAAATAGCTTAAAAAAAATCACAGTAATACAATTAAAATTAGTATGCACTCCAACATCTAATTTGCAACTTAAATACAAAGATTTTCAATAAAGCCTTTTCGAGTTATATATATATATATATCTTTTATATTTAATAAACTAGGCAATGATTTATTAACTATATATGACACCGTTTATAATATTAACTTGATAGTTATGGTAGGGCCAACCATGATTATGAAAGAGTAACCCATCTTAATCTTCTTTGGCCCCACCATAATTTAAAGCCTATTCTATCTTATTGCAAGTTTGATAAAATATAAAACATTAGGTACTGAACATCTCTGATAACATTTATTTTTCATATATATACTCATATGTATATGAAACGTTAAAAAGAGCCATGCACTACACGGTACACTGAAAAGATCCTTCCTAGCCACTACACGGTACACTGAAAAGATCCTTCCTAGCCACTACACGGTACACTGAAAAGATCCTTCCTAGCCACTACACGGTACACTGAAAAGATCCTTTCTAGCCACTACACGGTACACTGAAAAGATCCTTCCTAGCCACTACACGGTACACTGAAAAGATCCTTCCTAGCCACTACACGGTACACTGAAAAGATCCTTCCTAGCCACTACACGGTACACTGAAAAGATCCTTCCTAGCCACTACACGGTACACTGAAAAGATCCTTCCTAGCCACTACACGGTACACTGAAAAGATCCTTCCTAGCCACTACACGGTACACTGAAAAGATCCTTTCTAGCCACTACACGGTACACTGAAAAGATCCTTCCTAGCCACTACACGGTACACTGAAAAGATCCTTCCTAGCCACTACACGGTACACTGAAAAGTTCCTTCCTAGCCACTACACGGTACACTGAAAAGATCCTTCCTAGCCACTACACGGTACACTGAAAAGATCCTTCCTAGCCACTACACGGTACACTGAAAAGATCCTTCCTAGCCACTACACGGTACACTGAAAAGATCCTTCTTAGCCACTACACTGCACACTGAAAAGATCCTTCCTAGTCACTACACGGTACACTGAAAAGATCCTTCCTAGCCACTACACGGTACACTGAAAAGATCCTTCCTAGTCACTACACGGTACACTGAAAAGATCCTTCCTAGCCACTACACGGTACACTGAAAAGATCCTTCCTAGCCACTACACGGTACACTGAAAAGATCCTTCCTAGTCACTACACGGTACACTGAAAAGACCCTTCCTAGCCACTACACGGTACACTGAAAAGATCCTTCCTAGCCACTACACGGTACACTGAAAAGATCCTTCCTAGTCACTACACGGTACACTGAAAAGACCCTTCCTAGCCACTACACGGTACACTGAAAAGATCCTTCCTAGCCACTACACGGTACACTGAAAAGATCCTTCCTAGCCACTACACGGTACACTGAAAAGATCCTTCCTAGCCACTACACGGTACACTGAAAAGATCCTTCCTAGCCACTACACGGTACACTGAAAAGATCCTTCCTAGTCACTACACGGTACACTGAAAAGATCCTTCCTAGCCACTACACGGTACACTGAAAAGATCCTTCCTAGTCACTACACGGTACACTGAAAAGATCCTTCCTAGCCACTACACGGTACACTGAAAAGATCCTTCCTAGCCACTACACGGTACACTGAAAAGATCCTTCCTAGTCACTACACGGTACACTGAAAAGACCCTTCCTAGCCACCACACGGTACACTGAAAAGATCCTTCCTAGCCACTACACGGTACACTGAAAAGATCCTTCCTAGTCACTACACGGTACACTGAAAAGACCCTTCCTAGCCACTACACGGTACACTGAAAAGATCCTTCCTAGCCACTACACGGTACACTGAAAAGATCCTTTCTAGTCACTACATGGTACACTGAAAAGATCCTTTCTAGTCACTACACGGTACACTGAAAAGATCCTTCCTAGCCACTACACGGTACACTGAAAAGATCCTTCCTAGCCACTACACGGTACACTGAAAAGATCCTTCCTAGCCACTACACGGTACACTGAAAAGATCCTTCCTAGCCACTACACGGTACACTGAAAAGATCCTTTCTAGTCACTACATGGTACACTGAAAAGATCCTTTCTAGTCACTACACGGTACACTGAAAAGATCCTTCCTAGCCACTACACGGTACACTGAAAAGATCCTTCCTAGCCACTACACGGTACACTGAAAAGATCCTTTCTAGTCACTACATGGTACACTGAAAAGATCCTTTCTAGTCACTACACGGTACACTGAAAAGATCCTTCCTAGCCACTACACGGTACACTGAAAAGATCCTTCCTAGCCACTACACGGTACACTGAAAAGATCCTTTCTAGTCACTACATGGTACACTGAAAAGATCCTTTCTAGTCACTACACGGTACACTGAAAAGATCCTTCCTAGCCACTACACGGTACACTGAAAAGATCCTTCCTAGCCACTACACGGTACACTGAAAAGATCCTTCCTAGCCACTACACGGTACACTGAAAAGATCCTTCCTAGCCACTACACGGTACACTGAAAAGATCCTTTCTAGCCACTACACGGTACACTGAAAAGATCCTTCCTAGCCACTACACGGTACACTGAAAAGATCCTTTCTAGTCACTACATGGTACACTGAAAAGATCCTTTCTAGTCACTACACGGTACACTGAAAAGATCCTTCCTAGCCACTACACGGTACACTGAAAAGATCCTTTCTAGTCACTACACGGTACACTGAAAAGATCCTTCCTAGCCACTACACGGTACACTGAAAAGATCCTTCCTAGCCACTACACGGTACACTGAAAAGATCCTTTCTAGTCACTACATGGTACACTGAAAAGATCCTTTCTAGTCACTACACGGTACACTGAAAAGATCCTTCCTAGCCACTACACGGTACACTGAAAAGATCCTTCCTAGCCACTACACGGTACACTGAAAAGATCCTTCCTAGCCACTACACGGTACACTGAAAAGATCCTTCCTAGCCACTACACGGTACACTGAAAAGATCCTTCCTAGTCACTACACGGTACACTGAAAAGATCCTTCCTAGCCACTACACGGTACACTGAAAAGATCCTTCCTAGTCACTACACGGTACACTGAAAAGATCCTTCCTAGCCACTACAAGGTACACTGAAAAGATCCTTCCTAGCCACTACACGGTACACTGAAAAGATCCTTCCTAGCCACTACACGGTACACTGAAAAGATCCTTCCTAGCCACTACACGGTACACTGAAAAGATCCTTCCTAGCCACTACACGGTACACTGAAAAGATCCTTCCTAGCAACTACACGGTACACTGAAAAGATCCTTCCTAGCAACTACACGGTACACTGAAAAGATCCTTCCTAGTCACTACATGGTACACTGAAAAGATCCTTCCTAGCCACTACACGGTACACTGAAAAGATCCTTCCTAGCCACTACACGGTACACTGAAAAGATCCTTCCTAGCCACTACAAGGTACACTGAAAAAATCCTTCCTAGCCACTACACGGTACACTGAAAAGATCCTTCCTAGCCACTACACGGTACACTGAAAAGATCCTTCCTAGCCACTACACGGTACACTGAAAAGATCCTTCCTAGCCACTACACGGTACACTGAAAAGATCCTTCCTAGCAACTACACGGTACACTGAAAAGATCCTTCCTAGCAACTACACGGTACAATGAAAAGATCCTTCCTAGCCACTACACGGTACACTGAAAAGATCCTTCCTAGCAACTACACGGTACACTGAAAAGATCCTTCCTAGCCACTACACGGTACACTGAAAAGATCTTTCTAGCCACTACACGGTACACTGAAAAGATCCTTCCTAGCCACTACATGGTACACTGAAAAGATCCTTCCTAGCCACTACACGGTACACTGAAAAGATCCTTCCTAGTCACTACATGGTACACTGAAAAGATCCTTCCTAGCCACTACACGGTACACTGAAAAGATCCTTCCTAGCCACTACACGGTACACTGAAAAGATCCTTCCTAGCCACTACACGGTACACTGAAAAGATCCTTCCTAGCCACTACACGGTACACTGAAAAGATCCTTCCTAGCCACTACACGGTACACTGAAAAGATCCTTCCTAGCCACTACACGGTACACTGAAAAGATCCTTTCTAGTCACTACACGGTACACTGAAAAGATCCTTCCTAGCCACTACACGGTGCACTGAAAAGATCCTTTCTAGTCACTACACGGTACACTGAAAAGATCCTTCCTAGCCACTACACGGTACACTGAAAAGATCCTTCCTAGCCACTACACGGTACACTGAAAAGATCCTTCCTAGCAACTACACGGTACACTGAAAAGATCCTTCCTAGCCACTACACGGTACACTGAAAAGATCCTTCCTAGCCACTACACGGTACACTGAAAAGATCCTTCCTAGCCACTACATGGTACACTGAAAAGATCCTTCCTAGCCACTACACGGTACACTGAAAAGATCTTTCTAGCCACTACACGGTACACTGAAAAGATCCTTCCTAGCCACTACACGGTACACTGAAAAGATCCTTCCTAGCCACTACACGGTACACTGAAAAGATCCTTCCTAGCCACTACACGGTACACTGAAAAGATCCTTCCTAGCCACTACACGGTACACTGAAAAGATCCTTCCTAGCCACTACACGGTACACTGAAAAGATCCTTTCTAGCCACTACACGGTACACTGAAAAGATCCTTCCTAGTCACTACATGGTACACTGAAAAGATCCTTCCTAGTCACTACATGGTACACTGAAAAGATCCTTCCTAGCCACTACACGGTACACTGAAAAGATCCTTCCTAGCCACTACACGGTACACTGAAAAGATCCTTCCTAGCCACTACACGGTACACTGAAAAGATCCTTCCTAGCCACTACACGGTACACTGAAAAGATCCTTCCTAGCAACTACACGGTACACTGAAAAGATCCTTCCTAGCAACTACACGGTACACTGAAAAGATCCTTCCTAGCCACTACACGGTACACTGAAAAGCTCTTCCTAGCAACTACACGGTACACTGAAAAGATCCTTCCTAGCCACTACACGGTACACTGAAAAGATCTTTCTAGCCACTACACGGTACACTGAAAAGATCCTTCCTAGCCACTACACGGTACACTGAAAAGATCCTTCCTAGCCACTACACGGTACACTGAAAAGATCCTTCCTAGCCACTACACGGTACACTGAAAAGATCCTTCCTAGCCACTACACGGTACACTGAAAAGATGCTTCCTAGCCACTACACGGTACACTGAAAAGATCCTTCCTAGCCACTACACGGTACACTGAAAAGATCCTTCTAGCCACTACACGGTACACTGAAAAGATCCTTCCTAGCCACTACACGGTACAATGAAAAGATCCTTTCTAGCCACTACACGGTACAATGAAAAGATCCTTCCTAGCCACTACACGGTACAATGAAAAGTTCCTTCATAGCCACTACACGGTACAATGAAAAGATCTTTCCTAGCCACTACACGGTACACTGAAAAGATCCTTCCTAGCCACTACACGGTACACTGAAAAGATCCTTCTAGCCACTACACGGTACAATGAAAAGATCCTTCCCATCGTAAAGTGGACATCTTTTCGTCTCTTGCTATCGGCTACTGTGTCCTATCGGTTATAGTGTATTTATCTTTTTTTACACCGATCGAGTATCACAGAACAAATCACTTAGCTTTCTCTTTCGTATAATCAGGTTAATCATAATACCATGTTTCATTTCAGTTCTTTTTTATGTCTCTTTACAGTATATTATATTTCAGTTGTAGACGTAGACCACTGCCCTGGGGATATAGGCCGGCCTCAGTCCGGTTAAATTCCGCAAATAACGGCGAGGCTGCAAGTAATTTCCATAATAAGGCACTGCAAAAAGTGGCGGCACTCGCACGTGGGCGGGGCTTAGGGTTTGTGAATGAAGATGGGGGGGGGGGAGGGGGTTGAAGGTGAACTGGAGTAAGGGGGAGGGGGATATTTATAGTACAGGGAGATCTGGTGAAACATATAGGGGAGATTAATGGAAAAAAGTTTGATGAGAAAACGAGTGAATTTAAATTAGTTAATCTTATGTTTTCTAATTTAAAGTTACTTATATTTACAAGATATTTAATAAAAGTTACTTAACGTTTAACCTTCATTTTCTATAACCCGATAAAAAAAATTGTTGGGCATTATTGGTCGTTTACGATATAATAATAATTATTAAGTTTTAATTTTAATTGGTATTTTTATTGAAGAAATATATGTACAATGTATATACATTATTCATCAGGCCTAAAGGCAATAATGTCCTTTACGGCCAACCGTTTACTGATTTCTATATACAATATAAAAAATAAACATTTCACTCAAAATAAACATTAAAAATTACATGAACTATAATAATCTATACTATAATAAGAGCTGCGTCCGTCCGTCTACCTGTCTGTCGTTCCGTGTGTCACACTTTTATTTTTGCAATACCATGTGTATAGTTTATCATACCTCTCTGAGAAATACGTATTAAAAGGAAAAACACATCATATGTGGCAGTGTCATTACTCCGGGCTTCAATAATATTCATTATCGACACTTATAATTATTTTAAAAAATTAAATTATATTTTGTTTTTTGAAAGATTTTGTTTTTAATAAGAATATGTGTATCCATAATACATACTTGAATTCGAATGTATATAATTTCGATTTAATAACAGGCACTGCATTAGTAAATATAATAACTTTAAGAATAATACTACACTAGTGTATTTTCCCGTTAAAAGTAACGGGTAATTATCAATACAAATTTATTACATTATCTGCATAGTCTAATTTATTTTATAGTTAAAATACATTTAAAAATTGAATAAAAACAGGGGAATATAAATATCAAGTCAATATATTCCCGTGCGTATCATAGTTACATTATTCATGTTTAATACCCGTCATGTATAAGCGGACACCAAATAAATAAATAAATAAACACACAAAGGAAATTATTAGTATACATTATTGCTAGTACAGATTTATAAAATGAGTAATAATATATATTTGCGAAAATGGATATTGTGGTTAATTGCCGTTTGTTTAAACTATAAAGGTATAAATTAGAAAAGTGTTGGTGCTAGGTAACTAATTGACCTTTGAGTGGCAGTTAAACGTTAAAGACTGGGACTGAATTGTGACTATTTCTGGTTTTATGGGAATGTTCTGTAATGATAAAATTGATAACGTGAGTACAGCAGTTAAATTTGAAAATATCTGATATTTTAAGTATTGCACAATTTTTGAATAAGGGATTCGTTGTTATTATTATTCTAATTGTTCTTTTTTTGCATTAATTATATTTTTTAAATATAACACATACTTCATGGTACCTCCCCAAATAAAATTACAATACATGATACATATAAAACTATAAGTTAATTAAAACATAATCAGGTACATAGAAATATATCTTTATCATCATTCCTACCGTCCTTGATAGCTTTGTACAAAGGTAATAAGTTTATTAAATTTCAGATATTTAAATAGAGAAGATTTGATGTAAAAGATTCAAACTCAACGGAAAATCAATAATATTAGAGGTTATTTAAACTCTGCATTGAAGGTTTTTTCAGTCTTCTATAAAACTGAAAAAACCTTCAATGCAGAGTTTAAATAACTTCTGATAATAAATAGAGAAGTATGCTAAGTTTCGAATTCATTGGCAGTGAACTTGATCCAGTCTTCAGAAACAAATGCTTTGTAAACAAACAAAGCACAGAGTACTCTCAAATATTATAAGTATTATTAGGTGAATATTAAAGTGAACAGAGTGTAAAATGTGATAGAAGCAATTTATGTAAGTTAATTTCCATGAAAATGTAAATTTAACTGAATGACAATTTTTATTCAAATACAAGTGGAAAATATTTTATGTGACGTCACTCATAATATTTTCAAATATTCCAATATTGTACCTGCTACACTTCTCTTTTTATTTACTATGCTCCCAGGTATCTAAAACTATATGAATGAGGTGTCATCACTAGTCATTAGTCAACGAAAACTCGTCTGATATACATTCCCAGTTAGTGACATTTAACGTAACAGTCTTGCCACTGTTCAAAGACAACCTGTAAAAAACAAACTATCTGGAAACCCAATTAAGCTCAATATTGAATTTTCAAATTACTGATCACAACGAGTGATTAAATAAACAGAAAGTTGTGTCGTCTGCTAATAATTTTGAATGTAGGCTACGGGAAACTAAAGGGAGATCTTTAACGTATATCATGAACTAGATTACGTGCACTCGGTAGAGCGCATATACCTTCGCCGCCGCTTATCCGTTTGCTACCAAAATCGGGTCTTTCCCAGAATAGCGGCGGAAACCATTTATTAATATATTTATATTAAATGTGTATCTTAGATACAAAATTAATAAAATGAAATGAAAATTATTATATCATTATGATTTAATAATGATAACCAAAATGATAATGATAGCCAATATAATAATGATAACCAATATGATAATGATAACCAATATGATAATGATAAACCAATATATTAATGATAACGAAAATGATAATGATAACCATGAAATATGATAATGATAATCAATATGATAATGTTATCTAATATAATAATGATAACTAATATGATAATGAAAACCAAAATGATAATGATAACCAATAGATTAATGATAACCAAAATGATAATGATAACCATGAAATATGATAATGATAATCAATATGATAATGATAACCGATACGTATAACAGATATATGTAATTCCTATTAAATGTTGTGCCTCTAATAAATTAATAAATAATGATATTAAATATATTAATAAATATTTTGCGCCGTTATTCTGGGAAAGACTCCCAAAATCTAATCAACTGGTGACTGGATAGTGACCAATCGACTCACCAAGTTTCATGCAATATGGTTGAATACTTTTTGAGTTATTGAGTTATAAATGACCTCTGACCGGATCTCTTCCAAAATTGTACCAGATCGTTCCTGGACATTGACCAATTGTATCATCAAATTTCTGACAGTTTGGTGGAATACTTTTGTAGTTATTGAGTTACAAATGGCCTTGACCTTGATCTTTGAACTTTGACCCGATCGCTCCCAAAATCTATCAAAATGGTTCCTGTATATTAACCAATCGTCCCACTAAGTTTCATTAAATATGGTTCGATACTTTTTGAGTTATAAATGATCATGACCTTGACCTTTGACAGGGTCGCTCCTAAAATTCTACCAGCAGATCACTGGACATGGACCAATCGTTTCACCAAATTTCATGCAATTTGGTTGAACACTTTTTCTGTTAAACGAATAACAAGATGATAAATAAATAAATAAATGCCGATGAAAATATGACTTTCCCGCATTCTGCGAAGGTAATAAGATACCTCCAAGTACAGATCCACGAGGAACACCCAACAGAATAATTTTCGTATTAGATAGATTACCTAACTTTACACATTGCCTCCTATTTATGAAATAACTCCTAAACCATTGTAAAGGTAAGCCTCGAACACCATAGCAAGACAACTTCTCCAGCAATATCTCATGTTTAACCGTGTCAAATGCTTTAGGTAGGTCAACAAAAAGTGTCATCGAGTGCTGTCTGCTACTAAGTCCCTTGTACATATATTCAGTCATGGATGGTATAGTATCAGATGATGACTTTCCTTTTTGGAAACCGAATTGACTAGGTGATATAAATCCATCCATGATTCCTGCAGATATCATGGATACCAACTAAAATTATATAGTAAATATCATATCGTTTTTTCTTATATGGCTAAAGATATGAAAATTGCTGCTAATTCGTAACTCAGCCTACCTGCGTACTTGTGAATAATGAAAATTATTAATTGATGTATAGCACCGGAAGCGCTATCGTAGGGTTTACATTTAGCGAGGTTATGGGTGGCAGGCACTCTCTTCTTTAGGGTGTTTATGGGAGTATTCGCCCACTGTCAGAATAAATTAATTGCTATCTCCAAACTGAGAGAGAAGAGAAAGATCCAAACTGTTAGATAAACCAGTCATACGTTGGTGTCATTTGATCACACTGTTATGATCACTTCTTGGCTTTCAGAATAGGCACTAGACTTTCAGATTTCAGTGGGATGCGAATTTATCCATTCCGAGTTATTAATTATTTATTCCTTCTTTCCATAATTTAGTACCTAACTGTTTACAATATTGTCTATCAATTACACAGGAAATGAAAATGGTATTTATCCGAATCTCTCTTATTTGGCAAAAATATAAAAAATACACTGTTCAGAAAATATGGTCTTATTGTTGATAATTGTAAAAGAGGGTAAATTTAGAGCGCTATGTGGTTGTTAAGGGCCGTACACACGTAGAGTTTTGTAAGTCTTTCCAACAGAATTTTTGCTAAGCTCCACCTACTCTTTCCATGAGATAATAATAATTATTTTTTATTTCATCGTTTTTTCTTATATTATCGTGGAGAAAGTAGGAGGAGCTTAGCAAAAAGTCTGGTGCAAAGACTAAATAGACTCTACGTGTGTACGACCCGTTAACAGTACAAAGTCTAAAGCCAGTCTGCCTAGCAATAACTAGATAGTTCAAAGACATAGTTCTAAATAGGTATAAAAGTTGTACTATTGTCACCGTGGACCGACCATTGGGCCCGCCGACAATTCGGCCCAAAGAATATTAAGCCCAGAAAAAATTGGACAGCATGACACAATAAAGAAGTGTTACTTTGTTATTATCAGGGTTGTGATAATATTATCTTTGAAATATGCTTAATATTCTCTAAAAAATATGCATTATGTTCTTTTTATTCTCAATTCATAAAAGTGCTGTAATTCCACTGCTAAACCTGATAATTAGTTGAATCATGTCATGTGGATCCAATGTTTAGTGTACGTCGTCTGACAAAGTTCAGTCACAGTATTACATATTTAATTAATAAAATAGGTTAAAAAAATTTAAAGGTTATTCGTTACATTGAACTAAAAAAAATTGAAGAGTAGTTGGGATAAAATGAGATTATGAGAATACATTTTGTAATATTTATTTATAAAACTTTTCAGGTTTCGCCAAATTCACATTAACCTAAATTAGGCTTGTAAGTTCCAATAATTTCAACATGTCTTGGTGGGCAACGGTCTTCTAAAATACCTATATTCTTATTTTTTATTGTTTCTTCTTCTATAATACCTATATTCTTATTTTCTATTGTTTCTTCTTCTTTAATACCTATATTCTTATTTTCTATTGTTTCTTCATCTAAAATATCTATATTCTTATTTCCAAATGGCTAAATCCTAACTCATTCACTATACAGGAGTTCACTAGACTATAGTATTTATTTCTGCTGTATGCAGGAAATGTATGGCCTATCTCTGAACAGAAAAATATTATAGTTTCACAAAACATAGCATTTATTCATGAAAAGAACATATTCTATGTAATTAAATGATTATATTTTTCTTAACGAGAATATATTTTTCAAATTAGGATTTTTCTTTTTCTTTTAAATATACTCAAGATTATATTTCTATACAAAAATATATTATCACAACCCTATTAATTACAGTGGCAATGGTTTTCTATTTAGTTAATTAATACAGTAGACTTGGCTTAAGTTGTTGCGGGCCCAATTGTCGGGGCCCAATTGTCTTGGGCCCAATTGTCGGCGCATCTCTATGTCACATATAATAGCTTGTCTTATACATTGTATAACATAAGTATGGATTGAAAAATATAACTTTTGGTTAGATGATATTATTACGGTTTTTTTTGGAGAGTCAGGCTTAAGGGAAATAAACATAAAATAGGTTACTAAATAAATTCAAAACACTTGAGAGAGATATGTTATTTCAGAACAATGGAAATATATATAGTTATTCTTATTGAATTAATAGTTCATAACAATACGTTGGTGTCTGACTATCTGAAACAACTGTATCACTTCTCTATCACTACATAGTAATTAATGTATCACCTCTCTATCACTTCATAGTGAATGTATCACCTTCATATCACTACATAGCAATGTATCACCTCTCTATCACTTCATAGTGAATGTATCACCTTTATATCACTACATAGCAATGTATCACCTCTCTATCACTTCATAGTGAATGTATCACCTTCATATCACTACATAGCAATGTATCACCTCTCTATCATTTCATAGTGAATGTATCACCTTCATATCACTACATAGCAATCTATCACCTCCGTATCACCAGTAATACTAGGCTTGTGGCGGCATTTTGAGTTGCGTTTGAGAAGTGCGAAGTAAATATCATCTTCTGTCCCTTGGTTTGTTTTGCTCTGAGATGTCGAGTCTCTTGCCATATTGGGACAGAAATGAACTTACCACCTGTAACCCACACTGTGCAAACTCAATGGGTTATTGCCACCCATAATGATGTGCAAACTCACTGGGTTATTGCCACCCATAATGATGTGAAAACTCACTGGGTTATTGCCACCCATAATGATGTGAAAACTCACTGGGTTATTGCCACCCATAATGATGTGAAAACTCACTGGGTTATGGGAGTTATTGCCACCCATAATGATGTACAAACTCACTGGGTTATAGGAGTTATTGCCACCCATAATGATGTAAAAAATCACTGGGTTATGGGGGTTATTGCCACCCATAATGATGTGCAAACTCACTGGGTTATTGCCACCCATAATGATGTGCAAACTCACTGGGTTATGAGAGTTATTGCCACCATAATGATGTGCAAACTCACTGGGTTATTGCCACCCATAATGATGTGCAAACTCACTGGGTTATGGGGGTTATTGCCACCCATAATGATGTGCGAACTCACTGGGTTATTGCCACCCATAATGATGTGCAAACTCTCTGGGTTATGGGAGTTATTGCCACCCATAATGATGGGCAAACTCAGTGAGTTATGAGGGTTATTGCCACCCATAATACTGATCAAGTTTTTGATTTCATTTTAAATATTTCAATCGCTATACAGTGTTTAATATTTTGTGGTAAATATATAAGTGCCGAATGTTTAATATCGAACATTTTTATACTTTAAAAATATAGTATTAATTGACGAAACTGGAATTGATTAAAATTTGATAAATTTTGAAAAATTCATCATTAAAAGTTAAAAAAAGGTCAATATTTTATATATTCTTATTTGGATTTTAGTACAAATGAAATGAAAGTAAAATGATCAAAAATCTTCAATTCCCCTATTTATATCCAAAAACTGCTAGAAGGTAATGCAATAAGTCTGCTAAATTATAATTAAGCAATAGGTAACTATGATAACTACCACATTTTTTTTATTTAATTCAATACCAGATTTCTGGTCCGGAATGATCCGACGAAAATAAGTTTTTAAATTTTTTTTCTATTAATTTCTACTATTGGAAGTGGGAAACACGATTATTATATTAAAAAAAATTAGGGATGAATCTAAACTATTTTTGTCGTATTTCTGAAAAATTATTAATTGGTAAAATATCCAATATTTTCAACTTTCACAGAACTTGAAAAAATTGAGTGAAAATATGAGAATTTTTCTTTTAATTATTTTGAATTATTCTATTTAGCAGTTTAATTAGTATTTACCAGAAATACGTTCCAATACTTATCTTTCAAATAAAAAAATCGTATTCGATATAAACTAGAATTTACTTAAGTCATGAATTAAAATTTTAATCAGTTAAAAATTTGAAACAAAATTTCTATTTAGTGTTCGGAAAAAAAAGATGGTGTAAAATAATTTTTTTCTAATTTTTACAGTCCAGTTTTTAGCTGAGACGAAGTGCAGCTCTATACCTAGTGTATGATTGTTGTTGTGGATCATTTCACTTGTAACTTCATCAGTACTTCACAGATTTATTTTATTTTTAAATGGAAAAGAAAATGCTGTTCCTTATAAATTGTATTCGAGGAGTTATTGAATATTTTTTATTTTTTCTTGAAAAAAGTGATTTAGTGATCTAGGTGTTGTTACTTGGTATAACTCTAAATAAATATACCCAGGTCTCAGCTTTCCCTGGATGTGTGTACGCCATGGATTCCACTCATTGGTAATCTAAATTATAATATAAAATCATAAATAATATTTTAAAGCAAAATTAATTTTAATAATGATAAGGTACATCCTTTCTATTTTATTCATAAAATCATAATATCAACGTTGTCATAATTCAAAATAGCTGCTTTTCAGGAGAGGCATTTTCAAACGCTATCAATGTTGTGAATAGCCCTAGAGTACAATAGGTGGAACATTTTTAGAAACATTAAATAGGCCTCTAAAATTTAGACAAATAGAAATAACTATATCTTTACTAAATCATATTATTAAATGAACTTTTACATTTCTTTTTAAATTATGACATTTATGTAGTGTCGTCAGGACATTAACTAGCCTCTCTAGCGGTACATTTTCGAGTTACAATTATGACACTTTAACCAAAAAAAAAATCAGCGTGTGAAGATGAATTTATGGATAATTTGAAATACATTTTTTTTGAGTTTTGAACGACGTGACCTCTATTTATGTCTTAATTACATATACCTTCTTTCGTTAATAACAAAAGAAGTATTATAAGTAAATTACATTCATCACATTTCTTGAGGTGATTGTTTTGTTTAGACAAAGGCCAACATATAGTGACCTCTCTATTTTCCTCTTCGTTAGAACAGGTCAGTGGTATGGGAGGTTAACCAACTAGTGAGTCACTGTGACTCATTCTAGAAGATGTACTGTGACTCATACTAGAAGATGTACTGTGACTCATTCTAGAAGATGTACTGTGACTCATTCTAGAAGATGTACTGTGACTCATACTAGAAGATGTACTGTGACTCATACTAGAAGATGTACTGTGACTCATTCTAGAAGATGTACTGTGACTCATTCTAGAAGATGTACTGTGACTCATTCTAGAAGATGTAATGTGACTCACTCCTATCAAAGGATGACTCACTCCAGAAGATGTAGCAGGACTCCTATCAAGGATGACTCACTCCAGAAGATGTAGCAGGACTCCTATCAAGGATGACTCACTCCAGAAGATGTAACAGGACTCCTATCAAGGGTGACTCACTCCAGAAGATGTAGCAGGACTCCTATCAAGGATGACTCACTCCAGAAGATGTAGCAGGACTAAGATAGGCGGAAACTGCCAAACATGCCACCCTATACACGGCACTCCCTTAACTATCGCTGCCGTTCTGGAATACTTTCGCAAGTGCAGAAAGTACAAGTTTGACAATGAAAGAACATATGAAATATATTACTAATTGCTAGTTTTTAGATAAGATGTAATAAAAGTAAATCTTAGCCGCAGCTAACAAATAGGTTGTATTGTTTTTTTTTTGTCACTTAGACTTGTAGGTTTGTTTTGGTCCGTTTCCGGCTGAAGACATTATGATCTAATTTACTGTTGTGATGTACTATCGTATGATCTAATTTACTGTTGTGATGTACTATCGTATGATCTAATTCACTGTTGTGATGTACTATCGTATGATCTAATTCACTGTTGTGATGTACTATCGTATGATCTAATTCAATAAGATGTTCTATCGTATGATCTAATTCAATAAGATGTTCTATCGTATGATCTAATTCAATGTGATGTACTATCGTATGATCTAATTCAATGTGATGTACTATCGTATGATCTAATTCAATGTGATGTACTATCGTATGATCTAATTCAATGTGATGTACTATCGTATGATCTAATTCAATGTGATGTACTATCGTATGATCTAATTCAATGTGATGTACTATCGTATGATCTAATTTAATGTGATGTACTATCGTATGATCTAATTCAATGTGATGTACTATCGTATGATCTAATTTAATGTGATGTACTATCGTATGATCTAATTTAATGTGATGTACTATCGTATGATCTAATTCAATGTGATGTACTATCGTATGATCTAATTCAATGTGATGTACTATCGTATGATCTAATTCAATGTGATGTACTATCGTATGATCTAATTCAATGTGATGTACTATCGTATGATCTAATTTAATGTGATGTACTATCGTATGATCTAATTCACTGTTGTGATGTACTATCGTATGATCTAATTCAATGTGATGTACTATCGTATGATCTAATTTAATGTGATGTACTATCGTATGATCTAATTCAATGTGATGTACTATCGTATGATCTAATTCAATGTGATGTACTATCGTATGATCTAATTCACTGTTGTGATGTACTATCGTATGATCTAATTCAATAAGATGTACTATCGTATGATCTAATTCACTGTTGTGATGTACTATCGTATGATCTAATTCAATGTGATGTACTATCGTATGATCTAATTCAATGTGATGTACTATCGTATGATCTAATTTACTGTTGTGATGTACTATCGTATGATCTAATTCACTGTTGTGATGTACTATCGTATGATCTAATTTACTGTTGTGATGTACTATCGTATGATCTAATTCAATGTGATGTACTATCGTATGATCTAATTCACTGTGATGTACTATCGTATGATCTAATTCAATGTGATGTACTATCGTATGATCTAATTCACTGTTGTGATGTACTATCGTATGATCTAATTCAATAAGATGTACTATCGTATGATCTAATTTAATGTGATGTACTATCGTATGATCTAATTCACTGTTGTGATGTACTATCGTATGATCTAATTCAATGTGATGTACTATCGTATGATCTAATTCAATGTGATGTACTATCGTATGATCTAATTTACTGTTGTGATGTACTATCGTATGATCTAATTCACTGTTGTGATGTACTATCGTATGATCTAATTTACTGTTGTGATGTACTATCGTATGATCTAATTCAATGTGATGTACTATCGTATGATCTAATTCACTGTGATGTACTATCGTATGATCTAATTCAATGTGATGTACTATCGTATGATCTAATTCAATGTGATGTACTATCGTATGATCTAATTCAATGTGATGTACTATCGTATGATCTAATTCAATGTGATGTACTATCGTATGATCTAATTCAATGTGATGTACTATCGTATGATCTAATTCAATGTGATGTACTATCGTATGATCTAATTTACTGTTGTGATGTACTATCGTATGATCTAATTCAATGTGATGTACTATTGTATGATCTAATTTACTGTTGTGATGTACTATCGTATGATCTAATTTACTGTTGTGATGTACTATCGTATGATCTAATTCACTGTTGTGATGTACTATTGTATGATCTAATTCACTGTTGTGATGTACTATCGTATGATCTAATTTACTGTTGTGATGTACTATCGTATGATCTAATTCACTGTTGTGATGTACTATCGTATGATCTAATTCAATGTGATGTACTATTGTATGATCTAATTTACTGTTGTGATGTACTATCGTATGATCTAATTTACTGTTGTGATGTACTATCGTATGATCTAATTCACTGTTGTGATGTACTATCGTATGATCTAATTCAATGTGATGTACTATTGTATGATCTAATTTACTGTTGTGATGTACTATCGTATGATCTAATTTACTGTTGTGATGTACTATCGTATGATCTAATTTACTGTTGTGATGTACTATCGTATGATCTAATTCACTGTTGTGATGTACTATTGTATGATCTAATTTACTGTTGTGATGTACTATTGTATGATCTAATTTACTGTTGTGATGTACTATCGTATGATCTAATTCACTGTTGTGATGTACTATTGTATGATCTAATTCACTGTTGTGATGTACTATCGTATGATCTAATTTACTGTTGTGATGTACTATCGTATGATCTAATTCACTGTTGTGATGTACTATTGTATGATCTAATTCACTGTTGTGATGTACTATCGTATGATCTAATTCACTGTTGTGATGTACTATTGTATGATCTAATTCACTGTTGTGATGTACTATTGTATGATCTAATTCACTGTTGTGATGTACTATCGTATGATCTAATTCAATGTGATGTACTATCGTATGATCTAATTCACTGTTGTGATGTACTATCGTATGATCTAATTTAATGTGATGTACTATCGTATGATCTAATTTACTGTTGTGATGTACTATCGTATGATCTAATTTACTGTTGTGATGTACTATCGTATGATCTAATTCACTGTTGTGATGTACTATCGTATGATCTAATTCAATAAGATGTACTATCGTGATATATTGAAATTTACTATCGTAACTTCCGATTTTAAGTTAACATACTTTAATAAATGTTCAACAACAAAATTAATTCTAGAAAAATACACATGGTTTGTTCATTTCTGAAGAGAGTTTTTGTGCCGGTGTCCCAATGCAGTTCCGGGTTTCAGATTTATCTGCTAAGGTAGCTGAGAGCTCACGGCTAAATGTGATAGCCAATTGTTGAGATGAGAAGTTTTGGATGTACAGATCCTGCTTGAAAAGTTCCATTGAACTTTTACCGCTGTGAAGGTTATGGTGGGGCCATAGGAGATTGAGAGGGACTGCTTTCTTCTATGGCCCCTCCATCAAATTGACTCTAAATATTGAATTAGTGTTTGATGATAATATTTCATTTGGGTTCTTACGATATTCGATATGATTTAAATATTATTTTCTTATTTGGCAACTCACCATTCACACTCTCCATTCACACTCACCATTCATACTCTCCATTCACACTCACCATTCATACTCTCCATTCATACTCTCCATTCACACTCACCATTCACACTCTCCATTCACACTCTCCATTCATACTCACCATTCATACTCACCATTCATACTCTCCATTCACACTCTCCATTCACACTCACCATTCACACTCTCCATTCACACTCACTATTCACACTCTCCATTCATACTCTCCATTCACAATTTACTCGCGTGTTTACTATTTTCCTCAGTTTCCGATGCCGGGGGCTGTCTGACATAACTCTGTGTAGGCAACTGGAAATGCTTTGCCATTATGCTACAACTCTGACGTCACGATACAAAAAAAAAACACTTGTGACTTATTTTTTTATTGCGATTGATAAGGTGTGCAGTTTATTTGTATTTTATTTGTATTTTATTTATATATTATTTATATCTCATTATTTTTCTTTTATATTTTATTTATATTTCATTTATATTTTATTGATATTTTATTTTTTAATTTATTTACATTTTATTTATATTTCATTTATATTTTATTGATATTCTATTTTTTAATTTATTTACATTTTATTTATATTTCATTTATATTTTATTGATATTTTATTTATATTTTATTTTTATTTTATTTATATTATATATATTTTATTTTATTTATATTTTATCTACATTTTATTTATATTTTATTGATATTTTATTTATATTTTATTTTATTTACATTTTATTTATATTATATTTTTATTTTATTTATATTTCATTTATATTTTATTTATATTTTATTGATATTTTATTTACATTTTATTTACTTTTTATTTATATTTTATTTTTATTTTATTTACATTTTATTTACATTTTATTTACATTTCATTTATATTTCATTTATATTTTATTTATATTTGATTTAATAATTAATTCTAATTAAAAAGGTTACTATTTAATAAAATTTAAAAGTTTGAAAGGTCAACATTTATTAAAAAAATTAAAAGTCATTATTTTTTATTCACAGATTAATGAATTAAATGCATTATATTTTAAATGGCACTCACAGATAAATTAAGATATAAGTTAACATTTACCAAGTATTTGGTATATTCCTAGTTCACGTCCCTATTTGATTTAGGGACGTGAAATAGGAAGGGGGTATTTGTAGATTATTTTTTCTTATATTTAATTACCTTTTATATGATTAAAATATATTTCACTACAAATCATTAATTGACAGAAAATCTAGTATCTTAACTACATAAAGAATACCAAATATGAATATTTCAAATTAAAATTAAACAAATTCAAAACTATTGCTTTGGAAAGGAAATAAATTAATATTTAAATATTCTCTATATTTAACAGTCTGTTCGAGATTGGAGAACATATGAAAAGATACATGAGTAGCTATACTCATATTTAAAAAAGTATACTACATCCAAATACCCCCTTACTAGTTCACGTCCCTAGTTCACGTCATTTGGTAAACTAGGAATTTACCAAATATTTTTTTTAGATGTTTGTACTGAGTATAGTGTAGAATATCATTGCCTTCGTCAAATTGTGGAAGGTTATATTTTGATCGGATTTTATTTTTATTTTTTATTTATTTATTGTATACCTAATTTTGTTATTCGCATAACTCAAAAAGTATTCAACCAAATTGTCTGAAATTTGATGTGACGATTGGTCAATGTCCATGAACCATTATTTTACTCATTTAATTGACAATATGTATGCGAACAGATTAAATGAAAATAGTAAAATAAAGCCTAACGGAACATTTAACTGATATAAACATTATAATTATTAACTATTTACTCGAGTAGCTTGAAATCTGGGATTTTATAGTTTAAGACCTATTCAAACAAAATCATTGAAAATAATGCAACATATTTAATATATATTTAGTTTTATAGCATTTTATTACAATGAATATATCTAGACCTCAGGTGAAATACATGCGCAGTTGCGTCACATTGTAATTTACGGCAAAAAATAACTAATATTCCTATAAGTGATGTTGCTAGTGTGACGCAAAATGTGACGCAACTGCGATTGTACTTTATCCTGGCTACAGAGGCCCTCTTTATCAAAAATAATGTAAAACAAAATAGAACAAATTACCGTGCATTATTTTCACTGATAATTATAGACTGAATAAAAACGTCATAGACAATGAAAGTTACAAAGTTTCAGCAACTTATGTCAATTAGTTTTCAAATTATGCATTAATATATAAAATCGGACCTGGCCTCTGGGACCCGCTGGTTGTTCCATGGTCAATTTTGTAGAGCTAAGGTTTTACAACACATCACAGTTAATAGAAAAGAAATTAATGAAGTATTCACTTGGTAATTAATTATATAAGAAATATTCCCACTCAACCTTCACTGTCCGACATTTCTATTAGATTCAATAGAAGAAAAAGTTGAAAATACGAACTTTATCTCATATCGTAAATTTAATGGTAATTAGGTACACTTTTAGGTACCTAATGTTTATTTTAGAGTGATGGTATCTTTAGTCATTTTTAATAAGTCTATCAGCTTTGTTATTGTTTTGAATTTATTGGCAATGGGTCTTACTTTCTCTTCGCTTGAAATTCAGAAGCTAGAAGAAAAATCACAGGAATAATTTAAATTACATATTATAATAAAAATATAGAACCTAATTATAAATCGTTTGCAGTTTTATAATCAGTAACCTTAGTTCTAATGAATAGAGTAATGGAAAATAGAGTGGAGGGGACCTTTAAATTTATAAGTACGTATATATTATATAGCTTAAATTCCGAGTTAACGGTCGGTTCTGCATTTCCGATCATATCATAAAAAAATATAAATTAACATTTAACTCTTTATATTAATTGGTATAGCTGTTGGAACCATGTTACCAAATTGTGAAACTTTTTACCTCAAAAATCTACGGTAATTACTTCTAAAATTATATTTACTTCCATAATGTTTTCTGATATTATTTACAGTAGTAATTTATTCAATAGATAGATATTTAATGAAGTTAAAAATTATATTGACTTTAATAAGATAAGAAAAAATAAATCTAATCAACTATATTTATAAATTATTTCATATTTAATATAATAAAAATTTGATTTTTTCACTTATAAATTATAATTCTATTTTTCATATATATTTTCCTAATTTCGTTTTCACTTTAAATTTATTTTTACTCTTATTTTCCCTTTTCTATATTAGCTAAATTACCTGTTTATTTTTCCTCGTAATAATGTAAAATAAATAGTATTTAAATAGTATTTAAATAGTATAGTATTTTTTTGGTCAAAATAAAAAGCATATCTTATCAAATGGCAGCATTTAATTTTTAGATAATTATTTACAAACGGGTTAAAATTCAACAAAAAACATACACTGTGTTAATGTAAACTTAATAAACGAGACCGACTTACTTCGATAAAAAAAATCATTTATACACTTTTATCTATCACAATATAGGGTAAAATACGAGTTATTGGACTGTTCTATATTGTCGATCATATATGAAAAAAAAATTGTAACTCGTTATTTTAATTGGTATCCATGATACATTTTAATTGGTATCCATGATACATTTTAATTGGTATCCATGATACATTTCAATTGGTATCCATGATACATTTTAATTAGTATCCATAATATATTTTAATTGGTATCCATGATACATTTTCATTGGTATCAATGATACATTTGAATTGGTATCAATGATACATTTGAATTGGTATTAATGATACATTTGAATTGGTATCAATGATACATTTGAATTGGTATCAATGATCTTGTAAGTATCATGGATACCAATTAAAATATTGAATTATCTTTTTTCTGATATGATCGAAAACGTAGACCCGTCCGATAACTAAAAACTTACCCTAAAATAAAAATGAAATTGCACGTAAGCCTATATAATAATTATCACCTATTTAATTCAATTTATAAAGTAGGTAACTATAACATAATGAATAACTTAAAGATACTTTTACGTAGGTTTAAAATTACCTGAAATAAATTAGGTTTCAATATGGATATGTTAATCTCATACGTTTGGCAGAGATAGGCTAAGTTCCGAATTATCGGTCAGTTCCACAACTTCGGTCATATATGAAAAAACGATAGAATAATAATTATTTTACTCAACCAATCCTAGTGAAATAATTATTATTATACCGTTTTTTCTTATATGACCGCAGATGTGAAGCTGACCGATAATTCGTAACTTAGCCTTTATACTCTCAGCTCAAGTTGTCATACCATCTTAAAATTAAAACAATTCACATTTCCGTGAATTAGATTATGGCGTCTGGGAAGAGTAAATAAATGCTTTAATACTGATGACATGATATAGAGGAAGAAACTAAAAAACAAAATATTTTGAACTCTATGTGCCTATTTTAAACCATTGAGCAAAAATATCCTATAATATACTTATACATAAACTCACAATTACTTAAATGTTAATGGAGAACCTAGGCTAAGTTACAAATTATCGGTCAGTACCTACATCTTCGGACATATAAGGAAAAACGATATTAATAGTGCTACCTAATAATTTTTATATATTTTTTCTTATATGACCGAAGATGTGGTACTGACCGATAATTCGTAACTTACCCTAAAGCTGCAAAAAATATAGACTTTTATAAGTGATTTTAGAATAAAAAGTGCAAACTGACGTACAATAAATAGTGCTAGCATATAAAGAGTGGTATGGCAATTAATACCTAAATTAATTATAATTAGGCAGTGAACATCAAAAACATATACATGATAATCACTAACCCTACCTAAAACAATTAAACAATTATTATAAGAAAATACTAAAACTATTTTTTTTACTAAAATTATAACAAAAACCTAAAAAATCACTAAAATTATCTTTTTTCTCATAAAATTATAATAAATGGATACTAAAATTATTTTTAAAATAACTTAAATAAAAGTCATCACAAATCAGATGATTTTCAAAAGAAAATCAGATTGTGAATCTTCGTCACTATAAGAAAAAGTATATAATTATTATTTAATCTTAATTTTAATTCATATGTACTTTTTCTTATATGACCGAAAATGTGTAACTGTCCGATAACTCGGAACTTACCCTACATAATCTAATATAATGTTATATTACATATATAATGATACATATTCATCTAATGTTAATATTTAATATTTAAAATATTAGTTAGATGAATGATGTTTTATTATTTAATATAATTATCAAATACATGTTTCATTAATTTGAATTTCATTATAGATTTCTTTCCTAAATAAACTTAACTCTATCACACAATTAATTCATGTTTAAATGAACTAAAGTATAAAATAAGCTTTAAATGATGACTTCTTTTATTCTTATATTCAAGAATAAAAGAGTCAATTAAAGTAACTTTAAATTAATGCTATACCTAACCCCAACCTTAAATATATAGTATGTATCCACAGCTAAGTAGGGTGAATTTCGAGTTATCGGACGGTTCCACATTTTCACTTATTTTTACATGATCGAGAACATAGAACCGTTCAATAACTCGTAAGTTACCCTATACTTATTTCTACACGATTAGGCTAATTTTGGTATGTTTCTCATGATTATTAATGTTCTCCATTCAAAATACTTATTACCACTAAAAATTAATACTCCTACGATGTTTTTATAATAAATTATACAGATTATTTTATTGGACAAAATTAACTCAAATAACAAAAAATGTCAGAAATTATTTTACGATAAAATAGCATCAACATTTACCGTCATGGACAATAACACACAATGTGCCGGTTGTAAAATTTCAGACTGAGTGAGTCTAACGTGTTTTGTTCTTGTTTCTCACGTGTTTTGTTCTTGTTTCTCACGTGTTTTGTTCTTGTTTTCTCATGTGGTTTGTTCTTGTTTTCTCACGTGTTTTGTTCTTGTTTCTCACGTGTTTTGCTCTTATTTCTCACGTGTTTTGTTCTTGTTTCTCACGTGTTTTGTTCTTGTTTCTCACGTGTTTTGTTCTTATTTCTCACGTGTTTTGTTCTTGTTTCTCACGTGTTTTGCTCTTGTTTTCTCACGTGTTTTGTTCTTGTTTTCTCACGTGTTTTTCTCTTGTTTCTCACGTGTTTTGTTCTTGTTTCTTACGTGCTTTGTTTTTTTTTCTCACGTGCTTTGTTCTTGGTTTTTCAAGTGTTTTGTTCTTGTTTCTCACGTGTTTTGTTCTTCTTTTCTCAAGTTTTTGTTCTTGTTTTCTCACGTTTTTGTTCTTGTTTTCTCACGTGTTTTGATCTTGTTTCTCACGTGTTTTGTTCTTGTTTCTCACGTGTTTTTTTTTCGTTTTCTCACGTGTTTTCTCACGTGTTTTGTTCTTATTTTCTTCGTGTTTTGATCTTGTCTCACGTGGTTTGTTCTTATTTTTCACGTGTTTTGTTCTTGTATTCTTACGTGTTTTGTTCTTGTTTTCTCACGTATTTTCTTCTTATTTTCTCACGTGTTTTGTTCTTGTCTCACGTGTTTTGTTCTTGTCTCACGTGTTTTGTTTAGATGTTTTAGGCATGTGTCTCTTCATGTGCAGGGCAAGGTGGTCAGAGCGGGCAAATGCCCGGTCACACACCTTGCACTTGAAGGGCTTTGCCCCCGTGTGTTTGCGGTAGTGGCGGGTCAATTCGTCAGAGCGGGCGAATCGCCACTGACATTCCGGCCAGTGACAGCGGTACGGTTTTTCACCTGAAAACAAAAGAGAGAAAAGGGGTTAGAGTTTGAATAGAAAAAAAAATATATATTGTAAAAAAATATTGAAAGAAAAATTTTTTGAAAAAAAAAATCATAAAAATATTTTTGAAAGATAAAATACTTAAAAAAAAATTGAAAAAAGGAAGAATATTTTTGTTAGTAATATAAGATGAAGTTTTAACTACTTCGTTTTTAGAAATTATCAATATGGAATTCAATAAGAAAAATAGGTAATAAATAAGTGAATATAATACAAAAGTAAATGAATATGTAAATATCTAAAATAAATATGCAAAAAAAGGGAAATTCAAAAAATGGAAAAATGTCGAAAGGTGATTCATTCTGTAAAAAAATATCAATGGTTTTCTATGCACAAAATGAAAGAGTTGTTATTTAGTCAATGCACATAATAGTAAAGAATTTAAATATCGTATACATTTTAACTCAAAGCATTTTGTAAGTATTTATAAAGAAAATTAAGTAATTATAAAGAAATCATGCGCACAGTGTTAGTCATTTTCTTTTTTCTCTCTATTTAATAAAGTCATTTAAAGACTGTAGGTACTAATAGAATAATCTTACGCCAAATAACAATAAAATTAACTAAAAGCCTTAGGAGCATATCGTGATAATTTATCTCTGGCTTCCACCATCCCGCCCACACTTCAAAAGGTGCCACCAAACTCTCCAAATAGTACGTAAATACAGAGTTTAGTAGGTATACATGAGGTCATAGACATCTTTAAATTAATTATAAAAAAATATATATATAAAATAATAAACGGCAAAGATAATAAGGTAGCCAAGTTGTATAATTTTAATGTGAGGAAGTTTTTTAATTGAAAATTCATTCATTGATGTATATACAGAAATTTTATGATCAGGAAAATGAATTTAAAAAAAAAGAGAGAGGTATGGTAGTACATTAAAGGGGCGGAAAAACCTTTAAACAAATTCTTTCTCTCCTGTTGATGAATCTATTGAGAAACATTAATTATAGAATAATATCCCAGTGTGCACTTTATTTCAAATTTAAATTTTATTAAATAATCAATCTTAATCAGTGACATGTGTTTAGGATCGGGTACATTATTGTTTAAAGCTTCATTGAC
>CANNZV010004297.1:29672-58762 GCA_947561585.1 Caprella mutica | reverse complement strand
CTATCAGACGGTTTCACATTTTCTATCAAATAAAGAAAAAACATTATTTATCTTATTATTTTAAATAAATATATATTTCATATGTGATCGAAAATGTGGAACCGTTCGATAACTCAGAACCTACTCCATATGTCACAGTACCCTATAAATCCAATTCATTACAAAAACAAAGGAGCATCACCCCTCAATAACATTCTTCTGCTACTTCACCTGCTAAGGTCAAAGGTCAAAGATCGAAGGTTGTTCAAATTAACTTGCTACTTGACCCTATAAATGCATTGTCACTGTATTCTACTTTATTTGCTTTATTTACCATCCAAAGGGTTTTATTACGAATGTATTAAAGTTCGTAATCTTTGAAGTTTGTTATCTTTATAAAGTTCGTTATCCTAAAGTTCGTTATCTTAAAGTTTGTTATTTTAAAGTTCGTTACCTTAAAAGCTCGTTATCTTTAAGTTTGTTATTTTGAAGTTCGTTACTTTAAAAGCTCTTTATCTTTAAGTTCGCTACTCTATAGTTCATCAAAAGTTAAAATAAAGTTCGTTATCTTAAAGTTCGTTAAAAGTTCGTTTGAATTTCATTGTCTTAAAGTTCGTTATCTGTATTAAAAAGTTCGTTAAAAGTTCGCTTAAAGTTAGATAAAGTTCGTTTAAAGTTCTTTATCTTAAAGTTCTTTACATTTCTACTTTATTTACCCTCAAAGTGTATAACTTCGACTGCATTAAAGTTCGTTATTTTCCAAAGTAAATATATACGGGTTGGAATAAAGCAAATCACTTTATTTACAAAGCAGTTTGTATTTTGCCAATACAGTGGTAGTAAATTTACGCATTTTGACCTTTTTCGACATTTTGAACAAAACTATTTTGTTAACACTCTAATATTTTTTTACAATTATTATGCGTTTGTTCAATGTAATTGTATCAGTTCTGACTGGAAGTACTGAAAATAACTGCACTGAGTACTGACCGTACTTACAATAACTGCACTAAGTACTGACTGCAAGTACTTACAATAACTGCACTAAGTACTGGCCGTACTTACAATAACTGTATTAAGTACTGACCGTACTCACAATAACTGTACTAAGTACTGACCGTACTTACAATAACTGCACTAAGTACTGACCGTACTTACAATAACTACAATAAGTACTGACCGTACTTACAATAACTACACTGAGTACTGACCGTACTTACAATAACTGCACTAAGTACTGACCGTACTCACAATAACTGCATTAAGTACTGACCGTACTTACAATAACTGCATTAAGTACTGACCGTACTTACAATAACTGCACTAAGTACTGACCGTACTTACAATAACTGCACTAAGTACTGACCGTACTTACAATAACTACAATAAGTACTGACCGTACTTACAATAACTACAATAAGTACTGACCGTACTTACAATAACTGCACTAAGTACTGACCGTACTTACAATAACTACAATAAGTACTGACCGTACTTACAATAACTACACTGAGTACTGACCGTACTTACAATAACTGCTTTAAGTACTGACCGTACTTACAATAACTACAATAAGTAATGACCGTACTTACAATAACTGCACTAAGTACTGACCGTACTAACAATAAATGCACTAAGTACTGACCGTACTTACAATAACTGCACTAAGTACTGACCGTACTTACAATAACTACAATAAGTACTGACCGTACTTACAATAACTACACTGAGTACTGACCGTACTTACAATAACTGCACTAAGTACTGACCGTACTTACAATAACTACAATAAGTACTGACCGTACTTACAATAACTACAATAAGTACTGACCGTACTTACAATAACTGCACTAAGTACTGACCGCTTCTAGCCGATAGCGATCCCTAGATTTCAAGGTCTACCATGTTGACATTTACTTCGTTGGAATGTTCGTGCTTTGGGTTCAAATGTCAGGCATCGTCGTTGGCCTTTGCACGCGTTAGACATTTGAATGTCTATCACCTCATCACAACTCGGAAAAGATGTTAAAAAAGTAGACATTTAAATCAACGAGAATTTTAGGATTTAGTCAACCCACTCTAACGGCAAGCCAAATAAAGAGATGTTGATTATTAAATCAGAGCAATAAAGAGTAATATTAATGCTTTATAAGTTACTAGGTTACCTTTGGTCACTAGTAATGTGTAACAACATTATCTGAAGGTTAACCATCAAAGCTGCTTAATTGATAGTCAATCATTAATTATTGTTCTCCATAAAAGGCATGCTTTAAAATCAACTTTATAAATATTAATTGGCTAATTAAATTTATCGAGTAAATATGTAAAATTGAGCTTCATTAGCGCATCTAATATATTATAAAAACAATCTAAAGCTAGTGAGTAAATCGACAGCGTTATATTCATTCAGAAAATAATTCTCCACCCCTGTACTACAGTACCCGCCTTTTGACCCCGTATATATTCCGTGGTTTAGTTTTTTTCGCCTCTAGATCTACCGCGCCAAAACAGCAACACCATCACGGGTCATTCAGAAGATAGTAGAGAAGTGCATTGCTCCGGCCCTGTGAACCTGTTCTCAACCATATAGGTAAGTGCGAATAGCTCAACAACAACCGTAACATTCTGGAGCATTTACATGCGGTCCAATTTGTTAATCACAATGCTGGTGAATTACAGCAAATGTCAATCTGGTCAACTACAGAAACCTAGGTAGGTGTATTTTTGATAATTTTAAATCACTTTGATTAGGTAGCTAGTATATATTAGCCACTTTCAATCACTAATTGGTATTTATTTATAATTATAGTTTTTGTCATAATTTTAACTAGGTAGTGTAAGTGGTAATCGTTGCAAATTTAACTAGGCAGTGTAAGTGTAAATAAAATTCTCACTAGGTAGTGCATTTGCTAATCGTTGGAAATTTAACTAGGCAGTGTAAGTGTAAATCATTGAAAATTCAACTAGGTAGTGTATTTGCTAATCGTTGGAAATTTAACTAGGCAGGGTGAGTGCTAATCGTTGCAAATTTACCTTAAGTTATTATTTAAAGATACAAAACATTGTCAATTTCTTCCGTAGTTAGTACTGTCTAGTTATTTAAATAATGATCATAATGATGTCATGTATAATTACAAGAATCACTGTCTGACAAAGAAAAAAAAAGCGAATACACGGGAATCTAACGTTTCTGTTTTGATTAATTAAACATAAAATCCGCAGGGTTGTTTTTGTGGTTGGAAGCTGGTATGCAAGAATGAGCAACATGGTGCCAAGTTTCAGACTATGGCACTTGTATTACCAGTCTTATAAGTATTCATTATTGATATATCATTCTTTTGTTGTGGTTAATTCTCATTATTGTTTTATCATTGAATGGCTTTGACGATTATTAGAAGTATTCTTATCTTTATTTTGAATAGTTATTTGAATGTTTGAATAGAGTTTTACATGCATTACCTCAATAAAGGTATAATTTGAAGATAATTTGAACAAGCTATTTCTTCGTTTCCGTTAAAAGTATTATCAAATGAGTAATAGGTCAGTGGATGACATAATAATCTTAACATGTGTGCAAGTATGAAGTTAGTTTTCCGGTGTAATATCGGTGATGTGGCACTGTTGCAGCAAGAATTTGTGAATGAAACTTCATCGTGGTCGGTCATTGGTCAGCGATACAACCGGTTCTTCTACTCTTTCCATCGTTCATGAGCGTGTGTGTGTCAAGTAACGCCAGATTTATGAAACAAACTGACTTATCTGCATTGTGAAGAACGTATATCTTTCCTTTGATATAGAGGGCTTTATGAGCCATCAAATTAGGTAATGGATGACGCTATAGTCGAGAGAGAAAAAACGTCTTCCAGTGTCACGCTTCACTTCTAAAACTCAAGGATTGATTTTCAGCAACGGAGAAGGGGCTTAAGATGAAATATGAACTAGAAGAATAGAATAAATGAATATATTTTAATGGTATAAGACCTGTTCACCGACAATTTCAAATTCTTCTCGTTTTTCTGGTTTTCATTCACAAAATATTCACATTCATACCTACCTAGAGTAACCAAGAATTTTAGCATAAAAACTAAACTCCCTTGTTTATTTATGGAGGAGATTGATGTATAAGCTATCTTTATATATTTAAATTTATTGTCATTTTACATTTATTGGGGTATTCCCATTCGTTACCAGTAAGAATATTCAATACTATATAAATTCTGAATTTCCTTTGTTTATGAATCCGGTTTTCTGTTTTTTCGAGAATTTAGTAACTCCTCTTCGATTGTGCTACATTTGAAGAGTTTCTCTGTTATATTGATATACAGAAGATGTAGTATAGCTATTATGTTGCTAACATTTGTGAAATGTCGTCCTTGAGAACGCTACGCAACAAAATTGCCACGAAGGAAGGATTTTATGCAAACAAGTGCAGAAGGTAGTACCTACTATCACTGTAAAGGACAAAACCAGATCCAGATGCTCTGTCTATCAGAACTTGAATACCTATCAACTGGGATTTAGATCTGCAATCTTGGAAGCAATGTAGATTTTCAACTGGGATTGCATGCATGACGATTCTAAATTTGGACATGATCTAATTTAGACATGGCGAAAAACGATATGTTAATTTACCATAGGTAAATCACGAACATCTTCATTACGTATACTTACTAATATTCCAGTCTCAATCATTGAAATTATATAGTTTATCGAATTATATCCTAACACAAAACCTGACGTTGACTGCCTTAGGTAAAGTATAGGTATATCAACATGATCGTGGAATGTCATTTCCAGCTGCTACACAAGAGATCAGTGTATCAGTTATAGCACTTTATTGGCAGAATTAAATCCTCAATAGCTTTTTCTTGTTGCGAATATCGAGTCTAAATTTAGGGTTGACGTCACCCATCGTGGACAGGCTATGCCTCTCTACAGTTTAAGGAGATGATTGCATCTATTCTTATGCTGGAGAGCTGTTTATATTAAGCGTTCCGTCTCCTAGAGGAGAATAAAATTTATTTGATTGCTAGAGAATATTCATTATAGTAGAGAGTAACTCTTGCTAATCAATGATGTTGGGATATTGGGAATATCCTTAATCCACGATCAATAAAATGTTATATGATATTGTCAATACTCTTTCTTTGATACGAAATTTTGTAAACAATAATTATCCACTTGGGAGATTTAACAGAGTTACTTCAATTGAAACAAGATTTCTTCTGGCTTGCGTCCATCTGACAGTTTGTTGTTTTCAACTGTACGATTTCTTTATAATGAAACTCTATGTACATTGTAGAGTATAAGCGGAGATGTAATTATAGAGACAGGAATTTGTTTTATGGACTCCATATAGCTAGGAGAATTAAATTTCCTTTCATCAGCATGACATTTTATCTGCAAGAACTTCCAGTTTTTGAAATGCACTGACAAAAAAAAAGAACTTAATCCGAAAAAGAAAAATATGGAACCTTACCTCCCCCCAAAAACTTAAAAAATAATAACTAACCTGTATGAATTCTCTGATGTGCTTTCAGATGAGAAGATTTGGTGTAAACTTTGACGCATCCTATAAAATAAGATTATATTTAACGTGAGAAGATTGACCAGAAATTATACTAATCAAGCTTAATTTATTTTACCAATGTTTATTCTTTATAAATTTCATGATAGTTGAAGATCTATAGAAAAATGTACGTACCAGGAAAATCACAATGGTGTATTCTTCGTTTTTCCAATTCTGGATTATTCCTCCTGGAATATTTTGGAACTAATCCAGTTTGTGAACTTGAAGAATGGCTGCCTGCTGAATATGTCGATTTTCTCACCAAATGACTACTTCCCGAACCAGATGGCGAGGAGTTGCTAGACTGAAAGCTGTTTCTTGAGCTAACCACCGCAGAAGATTGTTGTTGAAGATTGAGCATAGAATTTGAATGAGATTTACTTCCACCCAATAGTTGCTGACTTGCTGGAATAGATCCTAGACTGGATGACTGTTGTAATCTATGTTGGACTTGGCTATTACATTGTGAATATGGCACAGATGGTCTTTGAGAAGGTGATATGTTAGTTATAGGTGTAAATGAAGTAGAATTATGAATTGTCAGAGGTTTTGATACATTTGGTGAAGCTGCCATTGTGTAAGGAGGTGGAGGAGTTCTTCTTGCAGAATTTGTGGGAAAAGTTGGTTGGAAATGATTCGGTAAGTCTCCAGGTGATCCATTATCTGACGAAGGAGGCGTAGGAGGAGTGTACAATCTGTGTGATCCTGGAATAGCTGCCAACATTGGACTTGGATGGGGTTGTCTGTACTGGCTCATGGAATGACTAAGATTAGGACGAATGACAGAAGGACTTACACTATTGGTGACATTTTTCAATTCATATATATTTGTTTTCTGTGGCCCACTATCTTCCATCTTTATTGGTTGGGATGCTGGTATGCTAGGATAGCAAGATGCTTGGGGGAAGTAAATTTGATTTTGACTTATATTGCCGCTAGGTATGTATTGATCGCTTTTACAGCTTGGAAATGTTTGTGACGATGACTGTTGATTACTTATATGATTATAAGGTACGTTGTAACAAGTAGGAGCCGACGAGCTTAGCTGCATAGCGTTTGAATCTTCAGGATCTAAATGTCTTACAGAATTAGTAACATCTTCCCACATTGTTAATCTATTATCTACAGGCTCGGGCTTGATAAAAACATCATCATCAACCATATTATTTGAATTGATAGGAGATACGTACGTTGAAGTTCCTTTATTCGTTTCAGATATAAATTCATCTATCGGTAAAGAATTTTTGTTAATATTTTCAGGTGGACAATTCCAGTTTGGTTTATCACAGTCGATATTACTTTGATTGGGGATGTTCCAGATATTAGCGTCTACCGTAAGATCATCATCGAAAAATTCATCAATTTGCGACGCTGATATTCTTCTGAGGGTGTTTGCTTGTTGGTTTAATGTAGACTGCTGGGAGACGGAGACACTCATTTGCGGTTGCGTGGACTTCATCTCCAGTTGAGTAGGTTGCGCAAGAACCTCCGGAATAGGAATATCCAATTCTTCCGATAGGTATCTATCCAGCTCCGTCTGTTCGGAGAGAAATATATCTCGTTAAAATATATTCGATATGATAAAATTATATACATTTCTAATGGACACTAGAATACATCAATGGATTTAAGGACACTTCAGATTAAAGAATGTGAATAAAGAACGCATTTTGTATTAGGATAAAGAATCTAATTCCCTCATCAAGAATAGAATCCTGAATCGATATCTTAGTAAGCTAATACACTGTCCAGGTATCCTTGTATTAGTTTACTGTAGTGGAGGTCTAGGATTAGATTCCTATTGATGAAATTTACTTTGATGTTCTTGCTAAGGATTCAGAACATATGAACCCACTCGTGGCCTGGATCCTTACCCGCCCTCATATGTAACGGCTAACGGGGATCCCCCTAAATAATAAAAGGTGCCCCTGAATCCTTTGCTGGTTATTCAATTCTATTAATCTAACTCTAATTAAATTTATATCTCCAATATTTTACTATATTGTACAATACTGTAACATTTAGTTTAAGTTTCTCAAAAAATCGTTCTATCTACAATATGTTATACATTTTTTTTTCTCACAGATTACAAATATAATACAAGTTTTTATAACTATAAATCAGTTTACACTATGTATTATATTTGCTTTTATTGCAGCTATAGCTGTTATTTCTTTAATCATTTAAATTGTAGTTGTTGACTATACACATCTTCATTAGCTCTCTTGTTACTAAGATATGATAGTGACATGTCCTTCTACCTACCAAGGCCTGAAGCACTTACAGAGTATTCAGAGTAAATAATTATCAACCCATTGTCTTCTTATTTGGTTTGATACACTTTTTTATTATAGTTCAATTAGATTTGGATACTATTGCCAAAAATATGAAACTGATTTTCTTGAAACGTTTTAGAAAAGCTAATTGCATGCGGCTTAAGATTATTATTTAACAAAAATATAACTTATGAGGTTTGGTAAGATTATTTTATTTGTTATTTTATGTTGATAGAAAAATGATGTCAAAGCTTAGTATGATGCATGTTGGGATTCGAAGAAGTATGTTGGGTTTCGAATTGATTTGAAGAAGTATGTTGGGTCTCAAATTGATTTGAAGAAGTGTGTTTGGTTTCAAATTGATTTGGAGAAGTATGTTCGGTTTCAAATTGATATGAAGAAGTGTGTTGAGTTTCGAATTGATTTGAAGAAGTATGTTCGGTTTCAAATTGATTTGAATAAGTATGTTGAGTTTCGAATTGATTTGAAGAAGTATGTTCGGTTTCAAATTGATTTGAAGAATTATGATGAGTTTCGAATTGATTTGAAGTACGCTAAGGCCTAGCAACTTGAGGAGGCATACCTACTGATTGTTTCTTAGCTAATACTTATTGTGATCATTGTGATGTGCAGTCATTACAATGGATCATATATCACCGTTAAGAATCTTAAGCCATCATTGTTACCAGAGGAAAAAAGGATGACCAGCCGCTTCAATTGACTGAATGAAATCATCACTAGGGTTGTGACAATATGCTTTTCAAATCATGGATCTCAAGAATATCATAGACGAAATGGTATCCAATACTATTTACCGCTGGTGTAGAACCATTCAATACTCTTTAGTCTATAATATTTTCAGGATCTACGATTTTAAAAGCATATTGTCACAACCCTATTGATCACAGGAGACTTTTTAAGTTGTGAATTTGTGAATAGTCCATTTGATGGTTCCTATAGGGTAAGTTACGAGTTATTGGACGGTTCCACATTGTTGATCATAAAGAAAAACTAAATATTTTAACATTTAGTTTAATTTAACCAACATTTTAATTGGTATCCATGATACCTGCAGGATCATAGATACCAATTATAAAGTACCATGGATACCGATTATAAAGTACCATGGATACCGATTATAAAATATCATGGATATCAATTAAAATAAGGAGTTAAAATGTTTAATTTTATAAAAAAAATTATACGATTGAAAATATGGAACAGTTGAATAAATCGGAAGTTACTCTACCTAGTTTTAAAATTGTTTAGATATATGAACATTTTAATGATATGCTGCACCATGATTAAAATAAATTTAGCATGTGAAATAGAATATGAATTAATTGTGCATTCATATGTTAAAAAGTAAGACAATGTGACTGTATCTTATTTGCATTTTCCTATTGTTAAGCACCTGTTAGGACTGTGTCGCTCTTATGAATTTTAATGAGTTGTCATTACCGTTTCGACCGTTAATTCCTTTATCTTCCGAAACAACAAAGGAAAAGAGCTAATAAAATTCAAACTTAATGAACATGTTATACCTTGCAAAGAGTTTTGCATTGGAACTAGTAAGGTGAATTAAATATTACTAAAGTGTTTCATTTGAGATTGTAAGAATTAAAAAAAACCTGTAGAATTGAAGAGATTTCAACGCTGAGAAAAAGTGTTCCTTGTAAGGAGGAAATATAGTCATTTCGATCAATGAATTTGTTGTGATTTTAACTTTTCAGATAAAAAAATTAGATTGATTATTCAATATTGAATTCTAGGGTAAGTTTCAGATTATCGGACTGTTTAAAAAGAATTAAAATTTACATCATGTGATAACTTAGCTAAAAAAATGTTATTATATTTATTTATATTTTATAATAGTTCATTCAAGTTAATAAACTTTATTATTATATTAAGCCATGAAAATAATAGCCATGAAGGTGTTTTTTGTATGCCTAAATAAGTTTATATTAAAAGTATGTGTTATATTGAATAAAAATGTTATTTAACGTCTTTTATTATCCTTACCTCGACAGCGGCCCACTGTTCTGGGGTGGAGGGCAGTGTTGGGGTGATGTCCACCGCCATGTCATGTGGGGGAAGACCTGCAGAAGGCGGTGAAGGAGTTCCACCACCTTCAGATAGGCTCTGATTCATGGAGGAGTTGTCAGACATGTCGAAACTCGTCATAAAGTAGCAGAATTCGACATCAGGCACGCATTGGTCGTCAAAAACATGCCGAGTTGAGACGGCGACGCGGCTAACTCTTTCGCATACGGCATCCATGAAAGAGGGGAGGAAGAAGACGGGGGACGGAAGGATTCGGGATGATTTTGAGAAGATGAAGAGGATCCAATCGGTAAGGGACGATTTAAATTATTTGAATGCAATCACCAAGTTAGGAAAAAAAGGAAGAATCTTGGATATGCTTAATGCCCAAAACTTTCAGTTAGGTTACTGTAAACTTTTTTGAAGTCTAGTTAATTTCTTGGAATGTTGTACAAAATCTGTATATATTGGAACCTTAACAGGTGTAATAGTTTAAAGACTTTCAGTGACTCAGTAGTGCTCTATTTGTCTCAGTGTTTACTAGTTTCCTAAATATCCTGCTTTACATAACTATTTCTCCTTGTCTTTCTAGATACTATATTCAATATAAATATAAATCAATATCACAATGTACGAACTGAAAAATATATCCATTTAGCCGTGTGTCCTCACAATTTTAGGTAAATTTATCTTCTATATAATTGAATTGTTAATATTGCAATAGTGTTAAAATTTATTTGTATACTATTTTGTACCTGTTCATTGCAGGTACCTCATTGATTGCTCATTGATTGCTCTTTGTCTGCACTATTTTGATGAATAAAAAGACTATTTGACTATGCTTTCAATGCGAGTTACCTACAAAAAGACACACTTGAATATTAAAACCAAAGGGTTACTTTAAAAATCTTGAACCCACAACACCCAGAAAGTTCAATTAGCTTGGAACTTTACAGTACCTAAAATTAGTCAAAATAAATTTTGAAGATGTCTGAAGTTCCTCTGTTCAACGGAAAATACCCATCCGGAAAAGTTGCAGCTGTAACTAGAAAGATAGGACAGATTAAGGAGCTAATGCACGACGACAATAACACAACCTTAGGAAGAACTACAGTGTCAAGATTAGTTGAAGAATTATACGAGAAAATTAAAGTGTTTAGAGAAGCTTGTGAGCAGTTCGTAATAAATACCGAAAGTGAAGAAGAGGTCAAAGCATTCTCAATATGGCGAGATAACCACATAGAAACTTTCGAAGCATTCGTTGCTCAAGTTGCATCGAAGTTCACCCCCGAAGAAGAAATAACCCCTAATGACAGTGTGTCCCAAGCTCAGAAATCTCGTACATCACATCGTTCTATGTCATCTATTAAGTTAGATCTAGAAATGAGAAGATTGGAAAGTGAAGCGAAGAAAAAAGCTACAGAAGAAAAATTAAAGTTAGAAAAAGAAGAAATAAAAATAAAGCAAGAATATGAATTGAAACAATTTGAAATAAAGGAAAAACTGGCATTAATGGACTCAAAAGTTGAATCCGAAGTCTTAAAGGAACTAGAAGACAAATACTCGAGTGTTACTGAAAAAAGATCATCAACTTTCAGCAAAACTACTGCTAAGGAAAAGCGAAGAGTAACAAGGCATCATTCACTCACAACTGAACGCAATGTACCACAAGTATTAGTGCAATTACCACATAACGAACCAGACTCCTTCTCAGGTGAAGATATTACGCTGTACCGAACATTCCTTTTGGCGTTCGAGCGGATGATTGCAAGTAAGTGTACAAGTACTGACGATAAATTTTACTACTTGTTGAGATATACCGCAGGAGAAGCCAAGAGATTTGTGCAGTCATGTCATAGTGAGAACATTGAACAGTCATACCGTGAGGCTCTAAAATTGCTAGAAGAACGGTATGGCAGCAATTATTTAATTGCACACAAGTACCTGGAGAAACTCTCAAACTGGCAACAAATTCGGTCTGAAGATGCTAAAGGATTGGGTGAGTTAGCTTCTTTCCTAATTCAATGTAACAACATGATGAGTAACATGTCTGAGTTAAACCAATTAAATAGTTGGCGTGACATAAAAGAAATTTTGGATAAGTTACCTTATGACCTACGTAAACAATTTGGAACTAAAGCTTGTCACTTAGTAAAGCGAAATGAAGAGGTTAATTTCAATACTTTAGTTCAGTTCGTTAAGGAACAATCAGAAGTTTTAAATTTTCCAATGATAGGTGATCTGACTAACAATACTAAGGCTACTGATAGAGAACGTAAAAACTTTGATAAGAGAGATAAAACTATTAAACAAAGAACATTTTATTCTCAATTTGAAAAACTGAAATGTGCCTGTTGTAAAAAGGAAAATCATTCGCTTGATAATTGTTTCTTTTTTATGAAGAAATCGTTAAAAGAACGCGAAGAGTTTGTTAAAACGAAAGGTCTATGTTTTGGTTGTTTAAAAACAGACTTGCACAAAACTAAAGATTGTCCCGATAAAATTCAGTGTAAAACCTGCGGTAAAATTCATCCAAATACTTTACATCGTAATACGTTCGAAAACAAAGTAAAAACCCCTGAAAAGAAAACTAGTAGTTACGAATCTAATGAAACTAATTTGTTTGTTAAAACTAAACGGATAGCCTTTCCTTCTATTCCGGTTATAATAAAATCTAAAGATTGTAATATTAAAACTTACATGGGACTCGATAACTTTTCTTCATCTAGTTATATGGATATGGAGCTTGTGAATAAATTAAATTTGAATGGTTTGAAGACTAAATTAAAAATTAAAACTATCGATAACAGTCTAACAGAAGTCAATGCTACGGTGATTAAGAATCTTGAAATAACTTCTCTTGATGAATCTAAAACTCTTGTTGTGCCTAAGTTGTATGCTAAAGAAAACTGGCCATTTAAATACGAAGATTCACCCAAAACTAAGGACGTGAAAGATATACCCGAATTATCTAAAGTACCTTTTCAATTCATTAATAGTAAAATCGGCATCTTAATTGGAATGGATATGCCAGAAATAATGAGGCCGTTAAAAGTAGTTCAGTCTAAGATAAATGGGCCTTATGCATCTAAACATTCGTTAGGCTGGGCATTGAATGGGCCTGTAGACGGTATTGAAGATAATTCTAAATGTTTTAGAACTAAAGTTGAAGAAATTGAAGATCTTAATGATAAATTTAATGCTTTATTTGGACAAGACTTTATAAGCGACAATATCACTAGCAAATATTCGAATGAAGATGTTCGTTGGCTAGATAAAGTTTCTAATAGCGCAACTAAACTAACTAGCAATAACTGTTTTGAGATTAAACTTCCTTTTACCGAAGATAATGTAATGCTACCTAATAATTACTGTCAAGTTAAAGGTAGACTTGGGAATTTAATTAATAAATTTAAAAAGGATTCTCGGTATTTTGACGAATATAAAAATCTAATGAATGTCATGCTCGAAAAAGACTTTATAGAAAAAGTACCAAATGAAGATTTAAAGGGAACTGAAGGCAAGCTATGGTACCTTGCTCATCATGGCGTAAGACACAAACAAAAAGGAAAACTAAGAATAGTGTTTGATTGTTCATGGAAATTTAAGGGTGTCTGCTTAAACGATAAACTGCAGAAAGGACCTGATCTAGCGAATACTTTGATTGGAGTTTTATTAAGGTTTAGATCTGGTAAAATTGCTGTCAGTGGAGACATTGAAAAAATGTTTTACATGATAAAACTACCAAAAGAAGATTCTGAATTTCTAAGATTTCTGTGGTTTGATAATGATGACTTTCTAGCACCCCCAGTTCCGTACAGGTTGAAGGTACATGTCTTTGGAGCCTCTTCAAGCCCAGCCATCGCTAATTTCGCTCTGAAGAACAGCGTACAAAATGAAGAAGACGAGCAGGTGAAGAACATCGTCCTGGAGTCATTCTACGTAGACGACATGCTGAAGTCCTTTGACGATGAGAAATCCGCAGTTCACAATGTTGATCACGTGAGAAATGTACTTTCAGATAGTGGATTTAATTTGACTGGCTTTGCATCAAACTCTAGACATGTGTTAGACAGTATACCTGCGGATAAACTTTCAAAATCTTTTGATAGCATTGATATAACGGAAGAATTACCGTGTGATAGAGCTCTTGGAATTAAATGGAATACTAACGATGATACGTTAGGTTATAAAGTTAAAATACCTGAAAATCCTGAAACCAAGAGAGGCATTTTATCCTCTATATTTTCACTTTACGACCCCTTGTTCCTAGCTAGTCCAATAACCATTAGAGCCAAACGCATATTTCAAATAGCTTGTGATAGGAAACTTGAATGGGACGAAGAACTGCCCGATGAATTGAAAAAGATTTGGATTAAATGGAAGAATAGTGTAAACATTCTAGAGGAGTTTGTAGTACCTAGATGGTACGGTAATAGTAATTTCTCAAACAATGATTTGCACGTATTTTGCGATGGAAGCGAGATAGCCTATGGTGCTGTTGCATACTTGAGAACTGAAAATTATAACACTGTAACTAGTACCATAGTGATGGCAAGAACTAGGCTTACACCATTGAATAGATCATCTTTGAAAACTGTTCTTCGAATAGAACTTAATGCTGCGAAATTAGCGGTAAATTTGTACGGAACATTGAATGAAGAATTAGCTTCTCATATTAAAATAAATTCTGTTACATTTTGGACAGATAGCGTAACTGTTTTGCATTACTTAAACTCTGAATCATCCAGGTTTCAAAGATTCGTTTCAAACAGAATCGCTTTCATCTTGAACAGTACAAGGCCAGATATGTGGAAATTCATTCCCGGTGAATTGAATCCAGCAGATTTACTTAGTCGAGGTACATCAAATACAAAGGACTTCATCACCAATGAGAGCTGGACACAAGGACCCCCATTCCTTGTTTTGCCGAAAGAGGACTGGCCTTTAACAAAACCTCCTAAGATGACCGAAGATGAAGACTGTGAGGTAAAATTGAAGCAATTTAGTTTGTACACAAACGAGGTAAGCGCTGTGAATAATTCTGAAAAAGAAAAGACCTTAGCTAAACTATTCACTTGTTCTGATTTTCACAAGTTGAAACGTAGAATTGTCATTTTCATGAAATTTAAATGCTTCCTCAAAGATAAATTAGTAAATCCTACAATAACTGTTGACGATTTGAAAACAGCAGAGACTAACCTGTGGAAGTACCATCAGAGTACAAAATTTAAAAGTATTTTAAACTCTTTGAAAACTAAATCTAATCTTCCCAGAAAATGTCCAATTGCTAAACTGAATCCTTTTCTAGATAATACAGGTTTGATAAGAATTGGAGGGAGATTAGCTAAGGCACCGATCCCATATGACTCTAGACATCCTGTACTCTTGCATGGTTCCGAATATCTCGTTAAATTGCTTATACAGCAAGCACATGAAATGGCTGGTCATTTGGGGAAGGAAAACATCTTGGCTCGTCTACGTCAACGTTTCCACATAGTAAACGGAAATTCGACTGTGAAGGATGTGTTGAGAAACTGCATCACCTGCCGAAAGGTACAGGGCAAAGTCAGTAACCAGATTATGTCAGACCTACCAGAAGACAGACTGACGGGAGGTAATCCGCCATTCTACTATACAGCAACTGATTTATTTGGTCCGTTTTACGTCTCCATGGGTAGAGGCCGTAGTCAACAAAAACGTTACGGAGTAATCTTCACTTGCTTAACAACCAGAGCTGCACACATTGAGCTAGCATACAGTTTAGATACGGACAGCTATATCAACGCCTTGAGAAGATTCATTTGCAGACGTGGCTGCCCTAAAATCATGCGTTCCGATAATGGAACTAATTTAACCTCTACTAACAAGGAACTTAAGGATGCAGGTACTCAATGGAGTTCAGATAAGATGAATAAGTTCTGCTTGAAAAAGGAGATAGAATGGATATTTCAACCACCTCACGCCTCTCACTTTGGCGGGATATTTGAGAGGGAAATTCGAACTATCCGAAAGATTCTTGATAGTATATTGAGAGAATTCGAGAACCAAACTAAACTAACTGATGAACTTCTTGGTACCTTGTTTTGCGAAATAGAAGACATTCTTAACAACAGGCCTCTCACCGTTGTATCAACTGACCCTTTGGACCTCGACCCTATAACTCCAAATCATATTTTACGTCTACAAACATGTGAACCTTCATTTACGCAGACTTCCTTCGACGAACAAAATTCCAACTCTAGGAAGCAATGGAAAAGAGTTCAGCATTTCGCCAATAAGTTCTGGTATCGGTGGCGTAGAGAATATGTTCCTCTGCTGATAGCTAGACAGAAGTGGTTGAAAGTTAAAAGATCTCATGCTCCTGGTGACATCGTGCTGGTCGTGGATCAACTACTACCAAGGAACATGTGGTGTCTGGGACGGATAATTTCTGTCGAAAAAGACTCTCACGGTCATGTAAGAAGTTGTACTATAGAAGTCTCTCGCTGCAAACAAGATGGTCAAATAAAGACTAGGAAGACTCAATTAAGACGACCAATTGATAAACTTGTCCTTATTAATGCTGTAGAAACTTTAAAAAATTAGTTCTTTGGCTAAATATTTGTAAATATGTTCTGTGTTCTTGTTTCTTTCTTGTTCTTTGTTAAATTGGTTTGTTAAAGCTGGTTGCTTTAATGGGCCGGGTGTAAACTTTTTTGAAGTCTAGTTAATTTCTTGGAATGTTGTACAAAATCTGTATATATTGGAACCTTAACAGGTGTAATAGTTTAAAGACTTTCAGTGACTCAGTAGTGCTCTATTTGTCTCAGTGTTTACTAGTTTCCTAAATATCCTGCTTTACATAACTATTTCTCCTTGTCTTTCTAGATACTATATTCAATATAAATATAAATCAATATCACAATGTACGAACTGAAAAATATATCCATTTAGCCGTGTGTCCTCACAATTTTAGGTAAATTTATCTTCTATATAATTGAATTGTTAATATTGCAATAGTGTTAAAATTTATTTGTATACTATTTTGTACCTGTTCATTGCAGGTACCTCATTGATTGCTCATTGATTGCTCTTTGTCTGCACTATTTTGATGAATAAAAAGACTATTTGACTATGCTTTCAATGCGAGTTACCTACAAAAAGACACACTTGAATATTAAAACCAAAGGGTTACTTTAAAAATCTTGAACCCACAACACCCAGAAAGTTCAATTAGCTTGGAACTTTACAGTTACAGTAGTTTAACCTTACTGAAATTATTGTAAGATAAAGAATAATAAATTACTGGGCTAATAACCGGTGACTGAAAAGTTTTCTTCTTTTCGGTTGTTTATAAACACCTGAAATGACACGTTTTAAGATCCTGGGATGGTTAGCGGTTTTCTTCTGTAGCCTCATCAACAAAACCTTCTGCTGACTACCTCTGGAAAATTCACTCGGAAACTTCAGTCGCTCTCAAACGAGCTTCCAAAACTCAAATACTGACTTTGGTAGGTAGGAGCTTGTGCCAACAAAACAAATACAGTGGCCAAACTAAAGAAATCACTGAGAGTTCACGTAATTAACACACGGGACTGCGTAAGTGGAAGTGGCGGAGAGGTAAGGAGCTAGAGGTAGGCACGTGCTAGCCTAGAGAGAATATACCACGACTGAGGTCTGCCACTGCGGGTATGCCCTTAAGATCACAACACGCTCCGCCCACTCAGTGACCCCTCGCCCCGCTCTGACCCCCCAATTCAACGAGGGGGGCCTCTAGGGGTTACATAGTAAACCTAGCAACTCATTCAGTTTTTGATCTTTAGTCTACATCAGTTAGAGCAATTTATAATCTATTTAAATTTTATAATTATGATGTTAGTATTAGGATTTTGTAATATATTTTATATATTACCTTTATAAACAAAAATATATACATATATTTTGTAACATCCAATGTTAAACGTATTTAATATTTTTTTTTCATAAAATTAAAAATTTATTGACGTAAAATTTAATTTCAATGAATTTCAAATTAAAATATTCCTAGAATAATATAGTAGTTTTAGAATCAATTAACCAATTAAAGTTTGATGATTTTTAATTGAAATTATATAACATAATTAGCAAATCTATTTAGTATTAAGTAAGTAAGTTAGAGTACTATTTCACGTAATGCCTATTAATAACCTCCTAAGATTATTGTTTAGATGTAAGTTGGCCGGAAATTTGCAACCTTTCTTTCTATCGTGAGAATGCGCAAAGAAAAGAAAAAGAGGATTTGGAAAGGAAGTGCGCACTGAACTAAATAATTATTGTGATGATGTTACACTAAATGTTATTTAAATGGAATTTGTTTTTGTATTTTCAAAGAAATGTGAACGATGTTGATAGATGAGAGGTAAGTCCCGAGATATCGGATTGTTCCACATTATCGATCATGCAAGAAAAAAAGAGCATAATTGGTATCCATGATACCTGTGGGTATCATGGATACTAATTAATGATACGAGTGAATTTATATCTATTTCATATGATCTAAAATGTAGAACTTACCCTAGGACTCTTATCCGGATGTTATATATTACTTTATTTAGTATGAAGTAGTATATGACTTTATTTAGTATGAAGTAGTAGTATATGACTTATACTTAGTATGAAGTAGTATATGACTTATACTTAGTATGAAGTAGTAGTATATGACTTATACTTAGTATGAAGTAGTAGTATATGACTTATACTTAGTATGAAGTAGTATATGACTTATACTTAGTATGAAGTAGTAGTATATGACTTATACTTAGTATGAAGTAGTAGTATATGACTTATACTTAGTATGAAGTAGTAGTATATGACTTATACTTAGTATGAAGTAGTATATGACTTATACTTAGTATGAAGTAGTATATGACTTATACTTAGTATGAAGTAGTAGTATATGACTTATACTTAGTATGAAGTAGTATATGACTTATACTTAGTATGGAGTAGTATATGACTTATACTTAGTATGAAGTAGTAGTATATGACTTATACTTAGTATGAAGTAGTAGTATATGACTTATACTTAGTATGAAGTAGTATATGACTTATACTTAGTATGGAGTAGTATATGACTTATACTTAGTATGAAGTAGTAGTATGTGACTTATACTTAGTATGAAGTAGTATATGACTTATACTTAGTATGAAGTAGTATATGACTTATACTTAGTATGAAGTAGTAGTATGTGACTTATACTTAGTATGAAGTAGTATATGACTTATACTTAGTATGAAGTAGTAGTATATGACTTATACTTAGTATGAAGTAGTAGTATATGACTTATACTTAGTATGAAGTAGTATATGACTTATACTTAGTATGAAGTAGTATATGACTTATACTTAGTATGAAGTAGTAGTATATGACTTATACTTAGTATGAAGTAGTATATGACTTATACTTAGTATGGAGTAGTATATGACTTATACTTAGTATGAAGTAGTAGTATATGACTTATACTTAGTATGAAGTAGTAGTATATGACTTATACTTAGTATGAAGTAGTATATGACTTATACTTAGTATGAAGTAGTATATGACTTATACTTAGTATGAAGTAGTAGTATATGACTTATACTTAGTATGAAGTAGTAGTATATGACTTATACTTAGTATGAAGTAGTATATGACTTATACTTAGTATGAAGTAGTATATGACTTATACTTAGTATGAAGTAGTAGTATATGACTTATACTTAGTATGAAGTAGTATATGACTTATACTTAGTATGAAGTAGTAGTATATGACTTATACTTAGTATGGAGTAGTATATGACTTATACTTAGTATGAAGTAGTAGTATATGACTTATACTTAGTATGAAGTAGTATATGACTTATACTTAGTATGGAGTAGTATATGACTTATACTTAGTATGAAGTAGTAGTATATGACTTATACTTAGTATGAAGTAGTAGTATGTGACTTATACTTAGTATGAAGTAGTAGTATATGACTTATACTTAGTATGAAGTAGTATATGACTTATACTTAGTATGAAGTAGTATATGACTTATACTTAGTATGAAGTAGTAGTATATGACTTATACTTAGTATGAAGTAGTATATGACTTATACTTAGTATGAAGTAGTAGTATAGGACTTATACTTAGTATGAAGACTAACTATATCAAAGTATTAATTGTTACTTCATATGTTCAGGAAGGACCTGAACATCATGAAATAATGCATTGCAAAAATAGATAAATCATTTCCCTCATTATTAACCCCTTATGTCCCAATGTGACACATTTGTCTCCTTTAAAAAGATGTATTTGGACATTTTTTTTGATATTTTTCCTTAAAACGATCTGATAAAGTCTTTCATTTATTAGAGCACATGTTTACACCTGCATTAGTTAAGAACAAATGTGCATTTATTTATTGACATCTTTTGTGGTTTAATATGCTTTCTTTGCCTATAATTAAAAGAATATCACGAAAATTCTAGTTTTTTTTCACTCAAAATAATTTTTGACATAAAAGGTTTAAGGAATCGGAACCAATGATCCTCTTTACAGTAAGTCGATATAGAATTAAGTATATGTATATTAGTGATATAGGATTAAAATAAGTAATACTTAATGTTAGTGAAATGTTAGCTTGTATATATAGCAATAAATATTAGCAATATTTGGCATCTATGTAAATACTAAATCTAATAGCAATATTTGGCATCTAAATAATAAATCTAATAGCAATATTTGGCATCTAAATAATAAATCTAATAGCAATATTTGGCATCTAAATAGTAAATCTAATAGCAATATTTGGCATCTAAATAATAAATCTAATAGCAATATTTGGCATCTAAATAGTAAATCTAATAGCAATATTTGGCATCTAAATAGTAAATCTAATAGCAATATTTGGCATCTAAATAGTAAATCTAATAGCAATATTTGGCATCTAAATAGTAAATCTAATAGCAATATTTGGCATCCAAATAGTAAATTTAATAGCAATATTTGGCATCTAAATAGTAAATCTAATAGCAATATTTGGCATCTAAATAGTAAATCTAATAGCAATATTTGGCATCTAAATAATAAATCTAATAGCAATATTTGGCATCTAAATAGTAAATTTAATAGCAATATTTGGCATCTAAATAGTAAATCTAATAGCAATATTTGGCATCTAAATAATAAATCTAATAGCAATATTTGGCATCTAAATAGTAAATCTAATAGCAATATTTGGCATCTAAACTATTTAATCAAGAATTAAAGATATAATTTAAATATCATATATTGGTGAGTCTAATCGAATTGATATAATAATCATTGTATGAATATTTAATTAAAATAATGTCCTTTACAAACTATTATCTTACTAATATTAATTAATATTTACTGTTCTTTTATTATGACTAAATAAATAACTGTATAGAAGATATTAACCTATTTATTAATATTTAACATTTAACATAATTTTATTTATTTGAAATATATTCAAAAAATCAATCTTTTTTAATTAAGTCGGGCAAGGTTCTGAGTTATCGAACGGTTCCACAGTTTCGATCATATGCGAAAAATATATTATTATATATTTTGTTCTTTCATGATCGAAAATGTGTAACCATCCGATAATTCAGAATTTACCCCACTCTGTTTCATGATCACCAACATAAGTAGCAGAAAATAAATACATTATTTGAGTTTGCCATTTAAAAAGTTTAAATCATATAATTACGAATCGAGTTAATCTATTATATAACATTATTATGGAATGAGCTTTATAATTAAATATATTATCAAATTCATAGTAGAGTTAATTTTTGTTCTAAATTCAGTTACGAACATTTTTCCACCTGCGGAGAATATGGAAACCACAAAATTTTGTAACAAAAAAAAAACTCTGGCACTGCTATATAATGAGATCCTGTATAGTGGATGTAGAGTCCTGAATAAGGAAGTAGACTTTATAGTGAACAAATTTTCTATTAAATAACCATAGTTTACTAAAACTGACAGCTATTCATGACAGACTTAATAAAAATGTTCGCTATACAGGCTACTTCCTTACTCAAGACTCTACATTATAGAGGAGTTATAGTCTAGCATATAATATATACATAAGTTTTAACATGTGATTAGCATATATATACCTATACAAGCATGTGATTAGAATATACCTATACAAGCATGTGATTAGAATATACCTATACAAGCATGTGATTAGAATATACCTATACAAGCATGTGATTAGAATATACCTATACAAGCATGTGATTAAAATATACCTATACAAGCATGTGATTAGAATATACCTATACAAGCATGTGATTAGAATATACCTATACAAGCATGTGATTAGAATATACCTATACAAGCATGTGATTAAAATATACCTATACAAGCATGTGATTAGAATATACCTATACAAGCATGTGATTAGAATATACCTATACAAGCATGTGATTAGAATATACCTATACAAGCATGTGATTAGAATATACCTATACAAGCATGTGATTAAAATATACCTATACAAGCATGTGATTAAAATATACCTATACAAGCATGTGATTAGAATATACCTGTACAAGCATGTGATTAGAATATACCTGTACAAGCATGTGATTAAAATTTACCTATACAAGCATGTGATTAGAATATACCTGTAGAAGCATGTGATTAAAATATACCTATACAAGCATGTGATTAAAATATACCTATACAAGCATGTGATTAAAATATACCTATACAAGCATGTGATTAGAATATACCTGTACAAGCATGTGATTAAAATATACCTATACAAGCATGTGATTAGAATATACCTATACAAGCATGTGATTAAAATATACCTATACAAGCATGTGATTAAAATATACCTGTACAAGCATGTGATTAAAATATACCTGTACAAGGTTGTGATTAAAATATACCTATACAAGCATGTGATTAGAATATACCTGTACAAGCATGTGATTAAAATATACCTGTACAAGCATGTGATTAAAATATACCTATACAAGCATGTGATTAGAATATACCTGTACAAGCATGTGATTAAAATATACCTATACAAGCATGTGATTAGAATATACCTGTACAAGCATGTGATTAAAATATACCTATACAAGCATGTGATTAGAATATACCTGTACAAGCATGTGATTAAAATATACCTATACAAGCATGTGATTAAAATATACCTATACAAGCATGTGATTAAAATATACCTATACAAGCATGTGATTAAAATATACCTGTACAAGCATGTGATTAGAATATACCTATACAAGCATGTGATTAGAATATACCTATACAAGCTTGTGATTAAAATATACCTATACAAGCATGTGATTAGAATATACCTATACAAGCTTGTGATTAAAATATACCTATACAAGCATGTGATTAAAATATACCTATACAAGCATGTGATTAAAATATACCTGTACAAGCATGTGATTAAAATATACCTATACAAGCATGTGATTAAAATATACCTGTACAAGCATGTGATTAAAATATACCTGTACAAGCATGTGATTAAAATATACCTGTACAAGCATGTGATTAAAATATACCTGTACAAGCATGTGATTAAAATATACCTGTACAAGCATGTGATTAAAATATACCTATACAAGCATGTGATTAGAATATACCTATACAAGCTTGTGATTAAAATATACCTATACAAGCATGTGATTAAAATATACCTATACAAGCATGTGATTAAAATATACCTATACAAGCATGTGATTAAAATATACCTGTACAAGCATGTGATTAAAATATACCTATACAAGCATGTGATTAAAATATACCTGTACAAGCATGTGATTAAAATATACCTATACAAGCATGTGATTAAAATATACCTGTACAAGCATGTGATTAAAATATACCTGTACAAGCATGTGTTAAAATATACCTATACAAGCATGTGATTGAAATATACCTGTACAAGCATGTGATTAAAATATACCTATACAAGCATGTGATTAAAATATACCTATACAAGCATGTGATTAAAATATACCTGTACAAGCATGTGATTAAAATATACCTATGTAAGCATGTGATTAAAATATACCTGTACAAGCATGTGATTAAAATATACCTATATAAGCATGTGATTAAAATATACCTATACAAGCATGTGATTAGAATATACCTGTACAAGCATGTGATTAAAATATACCTATACAAGCATGTGATTAAAATATACCTATACAAGCATGTGATTAAAATATACCTATACAAGCATGTGATTAAAATATACCTATACAAGCATGTGATTAAAATATACCTATACAAGCATGTGATTAAAATATACCTATACAAGCATGTGATTAAAATATACCTATACAAGCATGTGATTAAAATATACTTATACAAGCATGTGATTAAAATATACCTGTACAAGCATGTGATTAAAATATACCTGTACAAGCATGTGATTAAAATATACCTATACAAGCATGTGATTAGAATATACCTGTACAAGCATGTGATTAGAATATACCTATACAAGCATGTGATTAGAATATACCTATACAAGCATGTGATTAAAATATACCTATACAAGCATGTGATTAAAATATACCTATACAAGCATGTGATTAGAATATACCTATACAAGCATGTGATTAGAATATACCTGTACAAGCATGTGATTAGAATATACCTATACAAGCATGTGATTAAAATATACCTATACAAGCATGTGATTAAAATATACCTATACAAGCATGTGATTAAAATATACCTATACAAGCATGTGATTAAAATATACCTATACAAGCATGTGATTAGAATATACCTATACAAGCATGTGATTAGAATATACCTGTACAAGCATGTGATTAGAATATACCTATACAAGCATGTGATTAAAATATACCTATACAAGCATGTGATTAAAATATACCTATACAAGCATGTGATTAAAATATACCTATACAAGCATGTGATTAAAATATACCTATACAAGCATGTGATTAAAATATACCTATACAAGCATGTGATTAGAATATACCTGTACAAGCATGTGATTAGAATATACCTATACAAGCATGTGATTAAAATATACCTATACAAGCATGTGATTAAAATATACCTATACAAGCATGTGATTAAAATATACCTGTACAAGCATGTGATTAGAATATACCTATACAAGCATGTGATTAGAATATACCTATACAAGCTTGTGATTAAAATATACCTATACAAGCATGTGATTAGAATATACCTATACAAGCATGTGATTAAAATATACCTATACAAGCATTTGATTAAAATATAACTATACAAGCATGTGATTAAAATATACCTATACAAGCATGTGATTAAAATATACCTATACAAGCATGTGATTAAAATATACCTATACAAGCATGTGATTAAAATATACCTATACAAGCATGTGATTAAAATATACCTATACAAGCATGTGATTAAAATATACCTGTACAAGCATGTGATTAAAATATACCTGTACAAGCATGTGATTAAAATATACCTATACAAGCATGTGATTAAAATATACCTATACAAGCATGTGATTAAAATATACCTATATAAACATGTAATTAAAATATACCTATACAAGCATGTGATTAAAATATACCTATACAAGCATGTGATTAAAATATACCTATACAAGCATGTGATTAAAATATACCTATACAAGCATGTGATTAAAATATACCTGTACAAGCATGTGATTAAAATATACCTGTACAAGCATGTGATTAAAATATACCTATACAAGCATGTGATTAAAATATACCTATACAAGCATGTGATTAAAATATACCTATATAAACATGTAATTAAAATATACCTATACAAGCATGTGATTAATATATACCTATACAAACATGTAATTAATAAACAAACATGTAATTAATAAACAAACATGTAATTAGCCAAGTTCTACTCTCTCTATTTCGCTTCCGATCAATTAGTTAACATTAAAATCATTTTCTCAGGTGTCCTCATTTCTAAATTTTGTCCTTTTTCTACAGTATAAAATGATAACCAAAGTACTGAGTAGTTACGCCAATACGTCGTATGACGTCATGGACACCTCAGTCTAAATCGCTAGATTAAATAATTTAAAATCATTTAACTAATAATGATTAACTGAAGCTCTTTAATTCATTATCAATATTATTAATTTAATAAAACTTACTTTTTTCCAATAGGCTTTATAGACAGGTTTTTAGGTGTTTATGACGTCAGAGTCTCTATTGTCTCCACCACTTTCAGGTAAAATTATAAAGCTTCCTCTCACCGGATGCCGTGTGATGGCTTCCGCTGATGACATCTCAAAAAAATAGCCATGACAGTTGTTAGAGACTTACAACTATATTGCAATACAAAAATGTATCGGTACCATTATTTGCGAATTACAATAATTTAGAGGTTAAAAAAAATGGATCAGATTAAATTTTTGTTACATTGAATAAAAAATAATTTACATAATGGATTTGGGGTAAGTTCCTAGTTATCGTACAGTTCCATATTTTCGATCTTGAAAAAATATATAATTAAACAATTTAATTATGAATTCCCTGTATGATCGATAATGTAGAGCTCTCCGGAACTAGGAACTTACCCCTAATCCATTATGTAATTTTTTTCAAATATTTATATTAATAAACACTAATTTAAATGAAATTTTACAGTTGTACCACTATTTTTCTTCCAATTTTAACAAATCAATTGTATGAAAAATACTTGCACAATTATTGTTTTTCGAAAGAAAAAAATACAATAAATTTTACAAAAAGAAAATGATGAAAATATTTTCAAACACGATTAAAATAATTTTTTTATTTATCTGTTATCTAATACATTTTAGTTTAAAAAAAATAATTATTCTAATTAATGAAAATGAAACATATTCAATGATGGCTAATTTCGTCTCTTTATTAATTTAATTCAATCACACCTGCAGTTTTATTCATTTACTTTCTTCAGAGTAAATAATTTAAAGGTAGGTGAAGAGTCCACGGGAATAGTTAGCCTTAATTCGCCCCTATTTTATATAATTCCTTTTAATTCATTAAATGCTTATATGTATAATGAATGTATTTAATGTATCTGATTTGACTGTTTCATAAATGTTTCCTTTATATTTTTTTAAATTTGATAACGATAAGTTAAACTAAAATTCATCCAAAAGTAATTATCACTACGAAAAAAATTAAAATTACATTTTAACTCATTATTTTATATTTATTTTTTATGATATGATCGGAAATGCAGAACCGACCGTTAACTCGGAATTTAAGCTATATAATATATACGTACTTATAAATTTAAAGGTCCCCTCCACTCTATTTTTTTATTACTCTATTCATTAGAACTAAGGTTACTGATTATAAAACTGCAAACCATTTATAATTTGGTTCTATATTTTTATTATAATATATAATTTAAGTTATTCCGGTGATTTTTCTTCTAGCTTCTGAATTTCTGAAGAAAAAGTAGGACTCATTGCCAATAAATTCAAAAGAATAACAAAGCTGATAGACTTATTAAAAATGACTAAAGATACCATCACTCTAAAATAAACATTAGGTACCTAAAAGTGTACCTAATTACCATTAAATTTACGATATGAGATAAAGTTCGTATTTTAACTTTTTCTTCTATTGAATCTAATAGAAATGTCGGACAGTGAAGGTAGAGTGCGAATATTTCTTATATAATTAATTACCAAGTGAATACTTCATTAATTTCTTTTCTATTAACTGTGATGTGTTGTAAAACCTCAGCTCTACAAAATTAAAGCATGAACAGAGAAATTGTAATTCAGAGTGGAGGGGACCTTTAAGTAAATGTATTACAACAATGAAAAACTTTTAAAAAATTAACATTATTAATTTTGGCAATTATGTTATTTTCTTATCATGCTATTATTGCAGTAAATTTTTCCTAAGGAGGATATCGCCATAGTAAAAAGCTTAAAAAACCACAGTCCGTGTGATGGCGCTGTCTCTTTGTGTTGGCTATCATTTCGTATTTATTTTATTAAATATATTTTCGTAATACGTTAAAATAAAATAAATATGAAGATATTAAATAAATATCTTTCAGAAAATTATGTTCCTATATTTAAGATAAATAAAAAAAAGTTATTCCAGAAAAAAATAAAACAACATTTCAATTTAAGAGAAATTATTGCAATAATATTTTCTTGTTTTGGTATCAATGAAAAAAATGATAATTATTTATATATAGTTTATTAAAAGGAACACTTTCACAATAAATAAATAAATATTCTCAATTGGTTGACAATTATCCTACCTAGATTATTGCATGCAAAGTGAAAAAAATTAACCAGGGGTAAGGTACGAGTTATTGGACAGTTTCACATTTTCGATCAAATGAGAAAAAATGGTTTTAGGATAAATTACGAATTATCGGTCGGTTTCACATCTTCGGTCATTTGAGAAAAACGATATTATAATTGTTGGTAACCATGGATACCAACTAAAATTTATAAAGTAATTAAAATAAAATAACAATTATAATATTGTTTTTTCTTACAAGATCGAAGATGTGAAACTGACCGATAATTCGTAATTTACCCTAATTCTATTTTTTTCTTATATGATCGAAGATGTGGAACTGTCCAATAACTTGTAACTTACCCTACACAAGAATATTATTATCAGTGATTTAAGAGCCTGGGATTAATATAATCATGGGGCCCAACTTGATCTTCTACGGCCCCACCATAATGTATACACTGGGTTATTGAATGAAAGAAAAACTTATGGTGGGGCCATAGTAGATTATCATGGGTTAATCTTCTATAGCCCCACTATAATTTACATTCTGAATTTTTTTCTAAAGAATACTGGAAAAATAAATTAGAAACTTAAATGGTTCGCAAAATAAAATAAAAGATAATGAACCAGCCGCTTACTGCGACCATCAGTAATGAACCAGCCGCTTACTGCGACCATCAGTTATGAACCAGCCGCTTACTGCGACCATCAGTAATGAACCAGCCGCTTAGTGCGACCAATATAATATTAATATAAACAAAGATTCTGTAGAAATTGTTTTAAAGAAAATTGTTATTAAATTAGAAGGAGAGATCTAATATTTTCGTTCGAAATATCAAACAAAAAAAGACAAAGAATGCATAGGAAGGAATTAAAGAGCAAAATAAAGGCTTAGCAGTGTAATACTATATACTATATTATGTGGTATAT